>ML106619.1:32175-57462 GCA_003697995.1 Taxidea taxus jeffersonii | reverse complement strand
TTATTCCCTGCCATTTGGTCTTCTATATCACTAATTCTGTCTTCTGCCTCATTTATCCTAGCAGTAAGAGCCTCCATTTTTTATTGCACCTCATTAATAGCTTTTTTTATTTCAACTTGATTAGACTTTATTTCTTTTATTTCTCCAGAAAGGGTTTTTATTTCTCCTGACAGTTTCTCTAATATCTTCCATGCCTTTTTCGAGCCCGGCTAGAACCTTGAGAATCGTCATCCTGAATTCCAGATCTGACATATTACCAATGTCTGTATTGATTAGGTCCCTAGCCTTCGGTCCTGTCTCCTGCTCTTTTTTTTGTGGTGAGTTTTTCCGCCTTGTCATTTTGTCCAGATAAGAATCCGCTGTTCTCCTTGTTAAGTGAACTTGGTCTTGGCTGGATTTCTTTGATCTTCTGGGGGAGGGGCCTGTTGTAGTGATTCTCAGGTGTCTTTGCCCCAGGCGGAGTTGCACCGCCCTTACCAGGGGCCGGGCTAAGTAATCCTCTCAGGTTTGCTTTCAGGAGCTTTTGTTCCCTGAAGGCGCTTTCTGTAGAGTTCCAGAGGACGGGAATGACAATGGCGGCCTCCCAATCTCCGGTTCAGAGGAGCCGAGAGCTAGGGGCCCCAGTCTTCAGTGCGCCTTCAGAGAAAAGCGTTTAATCCCTCCAGTCTCCCTAGCCCACGTTTGCGCCGGAGACTGCGCGCGCGTGCCCGCCCACAGACACCGCGGGCCCGCCGACACCGCGCGCGTCCGCAGACCGCGCTCAGAGAAAATCGTGCGCAAGCAGTCCCGTCTCACCGGCTTCTGGGAGTGCCCCGAGCTCACCCAGCCTGTGACCAAGCGTCTCTGTCTCTGGCAGAGTCCCACCTGGAGTCTCTGGACCCCGTAGATCCCTGAGCTCTCCCGGGTCGGAGTCTCCCCGGATCTTGTGGGGACCCCTCGCACAGAGCACCGGCCAGTGCCACAGAGCACCGGTCCGTGTCACAGACCACCAGGAAATCTCGGCTCTGTCTCTGCAGCCGACCTCCCCGCTCCAACACCTGTGAGCTCTGTGACACTCAGACACCCCCGATCCTTCTGTGACCCCGTGGGACCTGAGTCCACGTTGTCCCCGTGAGGTCTTCACCCCAGTTTAGCCTCTGGAGTGATGTCCCTCCGTGGAGCCGACCTTTAAAAGTCCTGATTTTGTGCTCCGCCGCTTGCCGGGAGCCAGCCCCTCCCCCTGGGGTCTATCCTCCCGTCGCGTTGGATTCACTTCTCCGCTGGTCCTACCTTTCAGAAAGTGGTCGATTTTCTGTTCCTAGAATTGTTGTTTTTCTTCTCTTTGATCTCCTGTTGGATTTGTAGGTGTTCGGAATGGTTTGATAGGCTATCTAGCTGATCTCCTGCTGGCTGATGTCGTCTCAGCCTGCTACTTCTCCGCCATCTTGACTCCTCCCCTCATCCTCCTGGATCAAAATATTTTTGATCAAAGCAAGCTTTACCTCCATTCTCCCAATCTCTGATTTTTTGCCAGCTTTGCAGAAATATATTGAAGCAATTAGCACTTTCCTAAAGAGTGTCTGATTCTATTCTGGGATTCCATGGCTGGTGACCATGTTGTGCCTTTTCATGTGTATTTGATTACACCAATAAAACTGCTGGAAAGCTATTCCCTCTTGCTTCATTTTTTTTCTGTCTCATCCACAATGGGGAAAACAGAATCTTCCTCCTTGTCTATGATTTTTTTTAAAGATTTTATTTATTTGACAGAGAGGGAACACAAGCAGGGGGAGTGAGAGAGGGAGAAGCAGACTTCCCACTGAGCAGGGAGACCAATGCGGGGCTCAAACCTAGGACCCTGGGATCATGACCCAAGCTGAAGGCAGACGCTTAATGACTAGGTCACCCAGGCGCCCCTTGTCTATGATTTCAATGAAGCCATGATTCCATTAAAGACTTCCCCAAGTCCTTTAATTTGGTTTTCATGTGACTGCAGTTGAACTCTACAGGCTTTTATCTTCATAGACATTTTCATTTATTCACAAACACTTTTTACTTATTTGACTACAAGTAGGTCCTTGATGTAAGTCATTCTTAGGGAGTAATCCTAATGGTCCCAGAATTTGGAACATACTGAGTAAGACTCCAGACTTAGGGCAATTAATTGTTCCTTATTCTAAATAGACTTCTAGAGGATGCAGTTTTTGAGGGAATGGCACATGGCAAGATAGTGTTGTAATTGGGGAACTCCCATTCCCTTCTGGCAACTAAACCTCCTACTTCTCTTCCTCCCCTCCCCTCCCTGTCCTCCTACTCTTTATCCTTTCTTTCTTTTTTTCTTTCTTCCTTCCTTCCTCCCTTCCTTCCTCTTTCTTTCTCTTTCTTTCTTTCTTTCTTTCTCTCTCTCTCTCTCTCTTTCTCTCTCTCTCTTTCTTTCTTTCTTTCTTTCTTTCTTCTTTCTCTCTTTCTTTTTGAGTGCCCAGAGATCCACTTCCTTTTTTAGAGTCACATTTACATGGTAGAGAGAAATGCTTTCGAGAGCCATCAAGAAGGTGCAAATAATTATTCTAAATAGTTGCATACAATTAAGCACATGCCGTTTGTTCTAAAGAACGCATCCTGAAAATAATTCTTTACACTGTATTTTCAGATTTCATGCCATGCATCCATAAATAAATGAGGCCTTTCTTTTCTTTTTTATTAAGAAAAAAAAAAGGGACAAGAAAAACCAGCCATTTGTTCTCAAAAGAGGTGAAAAGCATTGTAATCCCATGAAATTTTGCTTCCAAATCAGAAACCCAAAAAGTTCAGAAGTGCTTGCCATCTTGGTTGTTTTTATTACACGGAATTGTCTTTCCCATTTTTTTCCTCCTTTGTTACCTCTTTGCTCATGTCATGTAAGGATTAGTGCCACTGCTCTTGGCTTTATCTCCTGAAATGGCCAATTTCACCTGAACCCTTAATGCCATTTCAACATCTCTTCATCCCTTCACCCCTCCCCACCCCTACACTTTGCACTACTGCAGATGGAAACTTGTCCAGAAGTTCCTAAGATGTCAGCAGGAAGAGGCGGCCATGTGAGGCATAATGGTGGCCTGAAGGAAATAATAAATTGCAGGAGTGTTGCTGTGAGGAACGTACTAATTTAGGCCATCTTTCTCTGATGAAATCTGTCAGGCTCTTAGTTTTCCAAATGTGGGAACTTTTCGTGCTTGTTTTCCTCTTAGACACAGGATAATTCCCAAGAGAGATTCCATTCATTCCTCAAAGAGAAACAGAAGAAAAAGAATGAAGTCGAGCTCATAGCTTATTAGGAGAATTGTATTTACTCAGATCTGACTCAAGAAATGGACTTGGACCATCGGCTTGTCCAAGCTAGAACTTCCCCATTTTGCATCTGGACCATGTGGAGTTCAGGCATGGGTTCTCCTGACCAGGGATGTCACAGTTACCCTGAACACTAAGTAGACTAGTGAGTGTATCCATAGAGATTAATGATGGGCAAAGTCATTCATTAGGGCCACTGTGTACCTATTTTTTATGACCGATCATTTCATCTGTTTGAACTACGGTTCTTATTACCTTCTAGTTGGTAATAATAATATAACTCAATTCCTCAGCTGTGTGTGAAGTACTAACACTTTGCTTTTCTTAATTTACCCAAGTGGATTCTTAGCCACCATCCCCCTCTTTATCCCTCAAGAGAGAGTTTTCAATAAAGTTTTCTTCATGCTAAAAAGTGATTCTCTTCTGGATGGAACTAGAACTTGAACCCTGCTCAATGAGATGGTTAGTCTTCATTTGGCATTAGTCCAAACTGATGAGACATTCAGTGACTTTCACATTCATTTTTTTAATTCATCTTTTATAGAAAATGTGGAGACTTCTGGGTGGGTTTGGCTTCCTACCAATTAATGTTGCCACTATTTTGCCATGATGCATGTTCACATGAGTCAACAGAAACCTTTTTGACTAAGCAGTTAGATTTAGCATCAGGGACTGGATGTGGGGGAACTAGAATAAGAGGAGCCATGAGACCTCAGACAGAAGCACTGACAAATGGGTTCCCAACATAATGGAGTCATCAACAGCCCCACTCATCTCCCCAGAACAAGTTCTACATGACAGACAAAGAAGTGCTCAGTCTGTCATGACTTGCTCAAAGATTCACAGCCCCGGAAGAATGTGGAACCTAAATCTTAGAGAGGATACAGCCCCTTTGAGGAATGGGGCCCCAGTCCAATGCTTCATGTCTGTCTTCATCCATCCTCAAAACCGGCCTCCCTCTGAAGATCCCTGGTGATTTTTTGCCTACCATTTCAGTGAAGGAGACCTATCTAGGTCTTCTAGCAGATCAAGGGGAAAAGGCTAAAAAACATTTCTTAGTGTGGTATGGTCGAGGTAGCAAATTCCTAGGCTGCATTAATGGAAATAAATTTTCTAATATAAAGAACGTGTATTGGTCAGACTTCGCTTTGGTTTTAAGTGACAGAAAATGCAGCATAAAAGTAAGTTAAGCAACGTACATGTTTATTTTTCTCTCTTATAAGAGAAGTTTCAAGGTATGATCCAGGAGAGGCAGATACTTTGCAGGTCAGGGATCTATCTACATTCCTTCTCTCTTGCTGCTCAGTGGGCATGAGGTGAGACAAGATGGCTGCTGGGGCCCAGTCAGGAAGAAGGAGGAGGGAGCAGCAGCAGCCGGGACTGCCCCTCTCTTTAAGGACTCCTCTCAGAAGTCACTCGAAACACTTCCATACAAATCTTTGTCACGTGGTCACTTCTAGCTGTAGGAGTATCAGAAAAATGTAGCCTTTATTTGGGGGTAATTATGTGGCCCACCAAAAATCTGAGATGGTATGACTAATGAAGAAGGAAAGGATAGTTGTTGCTTTGCCTTTTGGAGAATAGTACTCTACTTGCCAGAAAACTAGTCATCTTTCCATGGGAAGTGACAGGCCTCCACTTCTCTGTCTGTCCACAGCACATCTGGGTATGTTTCTCAGTTCCAAGAGCTACACTACAAAAGAGATATAAATTCAGAGATAAACCACCAGAATGGTATGAGGACAGAGACCCTGCATCTATCCCAGTATTGGTTAAAGGAATGGAGTAGACCATATCCTGTGAGGAACTAGTGAGGGAACTTTTGATGATTAACCAGGAATTTACTCCTTTCTCAGAAGAGACATAGGGAAGATATGAAACCTGACTTAGGATATTTGAAGAGCTATTAGGTATATTACTAGTTGGTAGAATTAGAACAGGCCCTAAATCAGTGAGTCTGACAACAGGTAGTGCGGAAAGGAGCATTTTCTGATCTTCAGAGAAATCCTGAGGTGAATGAGCTTTGCCTGGGAGAGTGAACTTGGCTTGATGTGGTTGAAGGGGTTGAAGGAGTGGCTGTGGAGTCACCTGACAGCCTTCTAACATGTCATCCTAGCTGTAGTCTTCCAAGCTGCTTAGGCCATTCTGCACATTGTCATTAGTGAACTTTCAAAATGCAAAATAGATCATATAACCTGCCAGATTATATGGCTTCCCATTGCCTGTCTAACCATGCAGTTCCTCCTGACTTGGTCTTGAGTTACTTGCCTGAATATCCAGACATAATTTCCGCTTCCTCGAACATGTCAAATTTCTCTCCCTTCTGGAACTTCATGCAGGCTGTCCCCTCTTCCGGAGCACTCTTTCTACTGCTTTCACACTCTACCTGGCCAACTCCTCCACACTCTGAAGTCTCCACTCCTACCCGTCGGAAGAGAGATTCCATGACTTCTGACCCTCCCTCAGCACAGAGCAGTCACTATTTACTACGTACAGTTACAGTTACAGCAGGTGCTTATTTAATGATCTGTCTTTCCAGCTAGACTGTAAGCTCCCTGAAGGCAGAGTCTGGTGTCTTTAGACTGAGCCAACTGCCCAGTCATGGTAGGTGACTGACAATTGCATGGAATGTTCGTGGAAGGTATTCAAGCATCCCCAGAGAGGAAATGGAGGCAAAGGATGAGAGAGAGTCAGTAG
The DNA here is from genome assembly GCA_003697995.1 of Taxidea taxus jeffersonii. Taxonomy (NCBI): domain Eukaryota; kingdom Metazoa; phylum Chordata; class Mammalia; order Carnivora; family Mustelidae; genus Taxidea; species Taxidea taxus. The sequence continues at coordinate 51,459 of ML106619.1, read as the reverse complement.
AGGTAGGAGTAATGTGAAATGGAACACAAATAAAGATTGTCCTTTGCCCCGGTCTCCCTTACATTCTTTCTGGAATGGTGGGATTAAAGCATGTGAAAGACTTGCTTCTCTCTGGTTACTTGGATTGCTTCCCAGCCCCCAAAGAGTCAGAGCAACTGTTAGAGCAGAATTTGAAATAGTAGTTATGTTAATGGAGGTCAGAATTACTGTGACTGGATTTATAGCTCCAAAAATTGACCCAGATTTATTTTCTATTATTTAAAATTAGTTCTGTTGAGGGAGGAGCCAGGGACTTCCTGGTATATAGACCATTGCCAATGTGTTTCTGGACTTAAACTTTGCTTGGTTTTTTACTTTTCTGGAGAGTATGGCTGTGAATCTCAGTGAGTTGGGCAGCACGTAGGGTTTTGACCACACTGAGAGCATAATTTGCCTGTGAGCAGCTTTAGCCTCTCAGGCTATAGTGGCCTGAGTGGGCCACCATCTCTGCCTTTTCTTGGGGTGATTTTTACAGGCACTGAGTAAACTCCTGCCCTCAAATACCTACTGCCATTTGTTTCCTGATGCTTAGTACTTTAGCATTCCACATGTGGAGATGAGACTCACATAACAAGGACCACAAGAATAACACATTGATTTAACTTCACATGGAGATGTATTAAATCCTTTTGGGAAAAAGGGGGCCATTGGGTCATGGAAAGGCTGGGTGGGGAGGAAGAAAGGGGAAAAGTTTGAGACAGGAGAGGCTAGCGATTCTAAGAGGTCTGGGCAGGCGAAGGATCACCTGCACATAATTTATAATCATGCTTAACCTTATTTACCCGAAGCATGAAGACAGGAACGATTTCTTATTTGGAGCTAAGAGGGGAGTCAAGGAGTATTTCAGACCTAGGAGTGGGCCTCCCGCTTCCAGCATCGGGACAGGACATCCTCCATTCTCCACTGGAATTACACAATGGGATTCTACCATCTGTCTTTATCCTTCAGTGGGTGAGATAAACAACCCTACTTCTGCCTGACCACTGGTTCATCAGCACTCATGATCCCTCCATGCTGCCTTGTTGCGTAGGTCTCTTTGCTTGGTATACACAGATTCAAAAGTAAGTGACTAGGCAAACAGGGTAGCATTTCCCCAAGAGAAGGGGTTTTATGCAGCCCAGAGCAGTTATTACCTTACAAAAAAGATTTTTCAAGTAGAGTTCTTTTCTGAGACCGATTGGAAATAACTAACTTTTCCTAGAATGAAAGTCACCCCAATGGCATGAGCTATTTATTTTCTCAATTGCTGCAAGAAAGCACATGACCAACAATCTTCTTGTCCATTTTTGCTTTTAGAGGCACGCGGTCGCTCATAATGTTGGGTGTACAAAGCATTAATTAACAAATCACTTTTGTACTCATATTTACCCTCTAAGAATTTAATTGTTAATTAATTTTGTCATGCTCAGTTTGTTCATCTTTATTGTAAGGGTGTATGCTGTGAAATAATTTCACAGTTAAATATGTATAGATGATCAGAGAAGTTGAACTCTCTTGACATATGTAATGACAGTGTTTCGATTCTTTGAACAAAACCTCTCTGAACAAAACCAGCTGGTACAATTAATCATTAACTTACTTGCTTTAGGGTTTAAGGGGGAGAAAATGTTAACTCTTTTGTGACTCACTGTAAATCAGGAAGAGAGGAAAGATGGGAGAGCAGGTAGTTTTTGCTATCTAAAAATTGACAGTAGTTTGCTCATCAGAGTATAATTTTCTAATAAACTGCTAATAGCTCATCTTCAGGCATACACATCTGGCCTTTGCCTTTTTTGCTGAGTCATTGGAAATTGTCCTTACCGTGGATGTGTGTGTCCTTGCTGTTCTGTGCAACTTTCTCTTCACTTCCATTGGATTCTCGTAAATCATGTTTCACTTTTTCTACCCAGCCTATATGTTCGGTAGCAGAGATTAGTCATCATTTTCTTGGTGAAGCAGATCCCCAAAGGCACAGACCATTCATATTTAGTTTTCTGAGTTTGTGACCTGATGGAAGAATCATCTTGATACTCCCCAGTACTTTCCCACTGGAGGAAATGCAAAACTTCTCCATCTCTGGGTCATTCCTAGAAGCTCAGCCTCTGAGCTTTCCTCCTCTGGTCACTTACTGCCTCTGAGCACTCTTGGGAAAATATTCTTACCCCTGCACTGGAGTTCCCCAGAACTATCAAGTAGTTAGTTGAGGGGTTTCTGGTGACAGACATAAAATCTGGGAAAGCAATGCAGGATACTCTGCAGATATAAATATATTCATCATATTTTTTTGAGGGATGCACCAGCCTACCCAGGACTTTGCAAGATATATATAGATATAGATATATAGATATAGCATGGCATGGAGTTTTATCAGAAGTTAGATCAATAGGGGAGAAAGCCCACAATTGAGGGAAAACATGAAGTAGAAAGATTTGGTTTCTATAGCTTGCATATCTACATTGTTCAGAATATTTAGCTTTTCAAATTTCCTTTTGCCCACACAGAAACAACCAGGAAGAAACAAGTTCATGGTCTGAATATTTTTAATCTCTTATTTCCCAAGCAAACCTATGTATCACAGAATTATATCATTTCTCTTGGAAATTTTTAAGCACTTTAATTCTAAATATAAAATCTCACCTATTTGACAGTGTTCCTTTAAATGTCAGAGAAGCTGGAGAGGTTTGAGGGGCAGGGAGGATCAGGAATTGAACCTCAGAAGGATTTTAATGCATTCCCTTCAGTGTCTTTTCTTCCTGAGAATAAAGGGAGGGAAAGGAGCCAATGGACTCAGCCCTGGAGCAACATTTTTCCCCAAGGAATTTTGTATTTAGTTCTTATGCCTTTGGCTACTAAAGAAGAGAGACACATTTAGCTCATCTGAACAAAAGAAAGCAACATTTCAGAATGTAGTTCTTTCACTTGTAGTTTTTCTAGATTTTATCTCATCCAACTCCAGACTGTAAGCTAAAGAGAACAAATCATTTAATGCAACCAATTTATTCTCTCCTTGCAGGAAACTACTTTACGTTAAGGTGGTTTGTTTTTTACTCAGAGAAAATGAAATGGAGGAAATTATCTAGTGGCTTCCAGCTGGAGAGAGAGCCACACCACATAATTTGAGCCTCCAGGTAGTCCCTTTCCCAAATTATGCTTTCAACTCTCACCTTTACTTTGTTCAAATCTAGGTTTCAACTAGGCATATAAGATATTGCCAGATCAAAACTGGGACCTTAATAAAACCGACCCCTTAATAAAATAATTAAACTGGTCTAGTTAACCCATTCCTCCCACACCCACTCTGCCCCTCGGTTCGCCAATTCAACTGACCATTGTTCGCATGAATTTATTGGACTGACCGCCTGGACTGCTATTATAGAGACTGGTCTTCCTTTTATTTCTGTGACTATCAGTTTTTATTTCTTATTTTGAGGCCACTTCTAGGTTGTTTACCCTTTGATGGAAAGACCTGTGTTTTGTCCCATTCGGTACCACTTAGACAAACTGTAGGAGTGTAAAAAGGATGTTTGAATCCAGATAACAGGACGATTGGATCCTCTCCCCTCTGCAGACACAGCTATAGTGAGAATTGGAAAGGAACACCGAAAGAAGGAAAAGACCACATGGTGGAATTGTCAGCTGCCTGTGATAGGTCTCTAAAATGCAGGCCAGAGTAGTAGATGAAGTTGTCTAACATGGGTGGATTGTCTGGTTAAAGTAAATGGACAAGTCAAATAGATGTTCCTCTCATTCTGTTGTTTTTTGTTTTTTTTTTAAGGGTAAAGACCAATAGAAGAATAAAGATCTTGTTCTTCTTCAAAGAGAAATTTCCATTTTGTTAGAAAGGAGAGTGCCTCATTGGAAATTGATAAATACATTACTTCTTTAAATATGTTCTAAAAAATATAGCTTGTCTTTTTGAACCTCATAGGATTAGCTGTTTTATTACTATTTCTTCTATTTCTAGAGCTAAAGATGTCATATAAATAGGATAGCTCAAAAAACCCATCAGCATGTCTTTAACATGGTGTTCTACCAAGTGAGTATTACAATATGATCAAGTTGACAGTGTCTTTCTAGCTGGGGAAGCACAGTGGCACACAGTTCTGTTCCCCCAACATCGTGTTTTAATCAATGGAAGATGGCAAGAGCCAGAGAATGAACACAATGGTTCCTAAATCACTTACCCAAGTTTTAATGGTATACATAAGAGATGATTCCTGGATTTCAAAGTACTGTAAATTATTCTAAGAAATGTGCTCCACTAGAATTTTTATTTTCAAATAATTTGATTCTAGTGCACGCAAGGGCAAGGTCAGATGGCCTGCAGGAAGCAAGCCAGGTAAATTTCCATGATTCATGATCGCTGGGCAATGTCTAGTTGGAGTTGATCATTCATGTTGGCCTATGTCCCAAGTATAGGTCATCCAAGTCTGCCCTTCGTTAGACTGGAAGATAGTCTTATTCTGCTTCCATATAATGCAACACTGAGAGTAAGTAGCTAGAATGGGGTCATTCTAAGGAATGCTAGCTTAACTATGAAATGCTTCCCAGTCTTTAGGATTTTTTTTCCAAAAAATTTTTCCAAATTTTTTGCTGTGCCAGCAAGACTTGGGTTGGAAGACAAGGGGTATGATATAAAATCACAAAGTGCCTCTTCATAGATAATCTCCATTTTTTTTTAACTATAGTGTCTTTATGACTAGAGGTCTTTGTACCTTAAAGTGATTTGTGTCCAGGTGACATTAACACTTGACCTAGAGCTCTTTGCCTGACAGAGTTTTTATTTCTTAGACTAGGTTTAGAAACAGAACTGCCACTATGACATTCCTTGATATGAAGGACCATAGAAGAGGACTGTAAGGACCTAGTCTTGGACATTCTGGCGAGTGTTTCATGTAATTTTTCTCAAAAGTGAAAGCAAATCTCATCCTTCAGAGAAACCGTGTGGTTCCCGGACAGTACATTTTTAGTGTCACAGGTTCCCACCGTGTTCTTCAGCCAGTGTTGACACTTGGCTTTGCAAACAGCTCAGCCTCCCTTGATTTTGAAGCTTCTCCTCTCCTCCCCCAGACTCTGTTTATTCATGGGCTGAGCAACTGCAGAAGCCCAAACTTCACATGGTTATATGGATTTGTATGAACATGCCTTGGATGCCACCCTGTTGGATATAAACCATGCAGAGATTTCTGCCCAAACAGCTTCATCAGTGGCCTTCCAGCTGGACTTTAACATTGTCACTGACAGAACTCAGATCCCCCAAGGTAGTCTGTTTCTCAGAGCCAGCCTCTTATACCTCCATGAGGTAGTCCAAGACAAGAATTTGGGTCTATACCTAATTAGTTCAAACCTTCCTTCACATGCTCGAACCTTAGGTAATTAAAAATAACTCTTGGGGCACCTGGGTGGCTCAGATGGTTGGTGCTCTGCCTGTAGCTCAGGTCATGATCTCCAGGTGCTGAAATCGAGCCCCACATTGGGCTCCCAGCTCAGCAGGGAGTCTGCTTCTTCCTCTGCCTCTCCCCCTGCTTGTGCTCTCTCTGTTTCTATCTCAAATGAATAAATAAAATCTTAAAAAAAAAACAACTCTTATGAGGGGTGCCATGGGTTAAATGTGTGACTCTTGGTTTTGGCTCAGGTTGTGATCTCATGGATCATGGGATAGAGCCCCGAATCGGGCTCAGTGCTCAGTGGGGAGTCTGTTTGAAGATCTCTCCCTCTGCCCCCCCTACTCAAATGGGTATATATGCTCTTTCTCTCCCCCTTTCTCTCTCTCAAATAAATAAATCTTTAAAAATAAATTTTTATGCTTCTTCTACAGTACTGTTTCTACTACTTAAATTTCTTCAGTCCTTTGCATCTTTCTTACATAATAGTAGTTTGGGTTCTCTGTTTGCCTAGCCTTGGGTGTCCTCTAAACAAGTACCAGTTTGGTTATCTCCCTTCTAATAGGGGATCCAGAAAACTGAACACTGTACTCCCAGTGAAGTCTGACAAGAACAGAGTAGAGGAGGCCTAATCTACATCTGCAACTTCAGAGTTGTTTTGGAAGCCACATATGATTGATGGGTTTTGAGATTACCATCAACTAGAACTCTCTGGATGCGATTGTCTCTTTCAGAATACGCCCTCAGTACAATTTTGATTACTTAAATTAAATCATATCCTTTTTATACCTTAGCCCCTGCTAGACTGCTTCTCTCTAATCCTGTTCATTTTGTATAATTGATATTTTAGTCCAAGTTCAGAGACTTGCATTTATCCTTATTAAAAAGAACTGGTTCATGGTTCCACCTTGTTGAGAGATTTTTCCTCTTGATTCTGTTGCTCAAAATATTTCTTATTGCTCTAGGCTACATGTCATTGATAAATTCCCTAAGCATGTTTTTATAAATATAACCAAGTCATCACCATAAATTATTAAACAAGACTGGGAAGAAGTCAGAGTTCTGTGGCATGTTGTAAGAGCTTTATAGATTGTCATTCTTCCATGAATTGACTCTAGATATGGATGTGGAACTCATTACAAATCCCTCTAAAAGAGGTGGCCAGTAAGATCATGGATTCCGTGGTCAAGCAAACTGAGGTTTCAAAATCTAACCCTTCCCCTCACTATTGGTACGACCTTGGAGAAGTTCATTAAAATTTCTCATCAACAGATGGGTCATCTGTAATAATACTTCCATACTAGGTGATGGTTGTTGCTGTTTGTTTGTTTTGCAGAGTAAATGGGGTAATGCCTAAAAATTAAGGACCAGAATGTGGCTCGTGTTTGTCTCTCCAATCCCCTCTCTCCTATGAATTATCTGCTTCTTGTATGCAAGGGTACCACCAATTCTAGGTGCATCATCATTAGAAGTAAAAATTTAGTGATCTATTAAAATAATTTCATCAACAGTGGCTTTTTAATTTCTTCTTAACAAATTTTCAGTGTGAAATCATTTCCTTGGGGAAAAAAGTGGGGGGTTAAGAAAAATAGGAATTCAGATTTACTTGCTTCCTTCATGTCAGCTGGTACATACATCATTAACCTCAGTCTTATACATTTGTAGTATGCCTTGGCTCTGGACTTTAGAAGAAAAATTCTTGTAATCATCTTTAATGTTTTATAATAGTAATAGATTAAGCTGACTAACAGTGTAAGTATCCTCATTCCATCTTTAAAGCTACTTACTCCTGTGATGTATTCTTTTCTGAATGAAGGTTTTAGTTCCCACAAATGTTCCTGGATAATTCAACAAAGACACGTACAATCCTATCTACAGCAAACAAGATAGTGTCAATTCAGAGTTCTAATAGATTCCGTGTCTATAGAATGGGTATGATGAAACATGATATGAATTAACCAATCTGTTGGGAGAAAAACTGATTTGCTGTCACAAATGAACCAGTTTTGCTGTAATCTCAAGGCCATAGATTTTCAATTACCTGAAGTTAGTCATAGTGGTAGGAGACTACTTTTCTTTCTAGTTTACCCCATGACAGTGTTAAAAGCCTGTTTCAGATATTTCAAGTAGAGAATTTAAAACATCCATTTTAAACAGATTTTAAAATCCTGCATTCCCCTTAGACTAACCCTTGGTAATCAAGAATACTGAGATAATATATAAAGATTTACCAGGTAGTAAATTAATAAGTACAAACTGTACTATGCAAAATGTCTACTAGTTTAAAAAAATTCAATAAGAAGCCTAGATTGGGCCCTATTGGCTTTAATTGTATAATGGAAATCCATTTATATGCATTACCAAACTCTCATCAAATCATACCTCAAAGCACTAATAGGGAAATCACCTCTTATATTAAACTAGATATGTCAGGAGAATAATGGGTGCAGAGGTGGTTGTTTCCATGAGTGGAACCAGATGTAGAAAAAAATCCAGTCCCTAGCTCTGGACTAGAATCTTCTCTTGGCTAATAGGATGTGACTGAATTCCAGGAATGTTAGTTCAGTTAAAAAAAGTAATGGTTTCTCATCAGTGGTTCTTTGGGCATCAACAATCTTTTGCTTGTAGGATTTCTTTTTAAATGAGCAAATGCACAGCACATTTGACACTGCTCTGACTCGCCCTATAGAATGCTGCCTCATAAGATTTTCCTGTGACACTTCCTTTCAGTGATGTTTCGCATGTGCTTTTTCCCTCTGCCCACACCATGTTCACCACCGAGTTTCCACTGTCAGTCCCCTCCCACACACAATTTCACTCACACATGGGCTCCTCGAACCTCAGAGTAATTCGAACGACTGCTCACAGTTTCATACAGATTACATAGAAAAAAAACTAACTTCCTCACAAAGGGCATAAAGTTCACATAAAGGATTTCATATTTTCAAGAACATTTTCTTCTGCTGAGTCTCATTCCTGTTTAGTGTACTTACTGCTGTCAGAGCGTATGCTCTCTCTTTACTTGTGGGACCCCCAAGCCAGTTTTCTCTGTTTGACTGGTTTTCCCATCAGAAGTTCTTAATCATGAGTCAATAAAATAATACACTACAATCACCCCCTCAGGGAAAGGAAAGATTGCCTAAATATCTAGATTATTTGAAAAAGGATGGGGTCCCGGAGGAGGGTGGGGGGCGAGACTTGTTTGCTTTCTGTTTTCTGTTCCAGCAAGAGCTGATCTTGAAAACTGAACGGGGACTGCTTAAATCAGACTTCGTATCTGTGTTATAAGCTTCCAACTTGAGGAAGCTTAAGAAAAAGAAAACCAAGGTTTCAAACATGTGCTTGTTTCTAAGCAAAAACTTGGCAACTACTCCTGTTGCTTTCACTAAACCTAAGAGTTCTCATACAAGTGAGGTCTGTTTTCATCACTTTCCAGCAAAGATTAAATAGCAGGGTGCCGGAGCAATGACTCTGGTTACTAAGACTTTATTGCCAAGTCAGAAACATCAGAGGGACAACTCCATTTCACCAGAGGCCAGGATTCCTCGGCCGCATGAATGCCAGCCCTAATGCCCGCTGAATTCATCGGTATGCACAGCGCCCAAGTCAGGAGCAAACGCCTTTTCTGGAGTACTGAGTCCATAGAGCAGTATGAAAAATACCAGCACAGAGAACAGTAATAAGTGGCCCCTTCCTGAACATGACTCTGTCATTTTAAAATTTCAGTTATTTTATGAGAAATGGAGAATTGATACTGGGAGTTTGAGAAATGATATTGGAAGTTTAAGCGTTTACTTCCAAGGCAATCTGGGCTAGTATCAGCTGTGATTTCCTAAGTGCATACCCCCATTTTTTCGTTTATTCAACCATCCATTTGAAAATGCAGATGTTAAACAAAATCTTTAAAAAGGGGGAGGGGGCACCTGGGTGGCTCAGTCAGTTAAGCATCTGCCTTTGGCTCAGGTTGTGATCCTGGGGTCCCAGGTCCTAGATGGAGCCCCATACTCAGCTGGGAGCCTGCCTCTCCCTCTCCCCCTCCCCCACTCATACTCTTTTTCTCAAATGAATAAAATCTTTTAATCTAGAAATATTTTTTTAAAAGATTTCATTTTTTTATTTGAGACAGAGAAAGCACAGGCAGGGGGGAGGGGCAGGGAGAGAAGCAGGCTCCCCACTGAGCAGGGAGCCTGATGGATGCAGGGCTCAATCCCAGGACCCTGGAATCATGATCTGAGCTGAAAGCAGAAGCTCAATGGACTGAGCCACCCAGGTTCCCCATAAATAAAATCTTAAAAAAAAATGCAGATATTTCTAGAGCACCTAATGAGTGTCAAGGAAATTCCAAATATGTTTCTTTCAGTGTAGGTCATGGCTTAATTTGGCGTTCTGAGAAAAACAGGAGCCCAGAATCTGTATTTGATCAATTATAATTAAGACAAAAGTGGCTTTTATTAAACCACTTACTATGCGCCACTCTTTATATATTATCTTAGGGGTGCCTGGGTGGCTCAGTGGGTTAAAGCCTCTGCCTTCGGCTCAGGTCATGATCCCAGGGTCCTGGGATCGAGCCTCACATCGGGCTCTCTGCTTAGTGGGGAGCCTGCTTCCTCCTCTCTCTCTCTCTGTGCCTGTCTCTCTGCCTACTTGTAATCTCTGTCAAATAAAAAAAATTTTTTTTAAAAATCAGTGAAACCTGCTTCTTTCGATCTAGGGATCGTATCATACTGTGCTTATGATATTTTGTGCTTCTGGTGACCTTTGTCAAAAGTCTGTATCCCTGTGTGGAACGGTGACCTACAGTTGTTAAGGGAGCCCCAGAAACTATGGGGTTCAAGTTGACACTCAGATGCACACCACCTGTATAACCTTGGGCAAAGGATTTCACGTGGCTGCATCCATTTCCAGTCTCTAAAATGAGGATAGTAGTAGTTCCTGCAGAGCAGAGTTGTTGGGAAAGGAGATGATGCATGTGAGTTACCCAACATGGTAGCAAACATGAACAAAGTCATTATTCTATCAGCCCCTTCTGCAATACCCATATTGCTTTTATAATACACTTTGGTACATCTCTTCTCTCCCGAGACTCCAAAAAGTACTCTGTTTCTCCCGTGATTTGATAGGCAATTTGTAAAAGCTAATATATAATTCATTTAGGAGCAAAAGCTAATTATGCTATATTGCTGTATAATTTCCTCTAGTGTGCAGGTACCTGACGCAGCTTATTAAAGTAAGAAAGCAAATTCTGCCATCTATCAGACGGCAGAAATTTGTGAGTTCTGCATCTGGGCTTCCCTGCCAGCCAGATTTCTGCGGAAGACCCAGAGCTCATCCCCCTCCGACATGGTCAAGGCCTCCGCAAGAGGCAGCACCATCCTACGCAGACACCTGTGGAAACATTGGAAACGACAAAGAGAAAAACCTGCCATGAGACACCTGCTCAGCCCCTAACTGCTCAACCGAGAGAAACCTCCTTAGTTTTAACACTTGGCTGCTCCTTTTCAAAAAGGCCAATTTTCCCAAAGCCCCATTATTTCCAAAACCCCTTGTAACAGAAGTCCTCGAGGCAAACAGACCCCAGGATGGAGCATCTCAGACTAGGCTTGAGCTTTGTCACTGCCATGAGGAAAAGCTCCGCTGAGAACAGCTTGGCCTCTGGACTATTTCTCACAGCTACACCTCACCTAACAGATTTCTTTACAGCAAGACACTCAGTCTTCACGTAGTGGATTAGGGTGCCAACTGGACCAATAAAACACAAGGAACATGATAGGGAGGGACTCTATGTCTTCATCTTCCCCAGAGAGTTCCACTGTGGGGTGGGCCGGGAGGGGGGGTATCACAAATCCTCCCCAAATGATTTGAGCAAATCGTGGAAACTCTTATTTTTTAAGATTTTATTTATTTATTTGAGAAAGAGAGAGTACCAGGCGGGGGAGAAGAAGGCAAAAGGAGAAGTAGACTCCCCACTGAGCAGGAAGCTGGATGCTGGACTTGATCCCAGGACTCCGGGATCATGACCTGAAAGGAGAGTAGACGCTTAACCGACTGAGGCACCCAGGCACCCCCTGGAAACACTTTTTTTTTAAAATTCTGATGTTTAGGGCACCTGGGTGGCTCAGTGGGTTAAAGCCTCTGCCTTCGGCTCAGGTCATGATCCCAGGGACCTGGGATCAAGTCCCGCATCGGGCTCTCTGCTCGGCAGGAGCCTGCTTCTCGGTCTTTCTCTGCCTACTTGTGATCTCTCTCTGTCAAATAAATAAAAATCTTTAGAAAAAAAAAAATTCTGATGTTTAAAAATCGTGGGAATATTGAGCAAATATAAAAGTAGTGACTGCATATTCAGGGCCCTGTGTACTCCATTTGCTATTCTAGGTTTCATGCAGACACTGAATTGTAAAGTGATGAAATCCTCTCCTTCCCCATGGTTCGTGGGTTTTTTTCTAACATGGTTCCCGCAGTATCTCTTGCCCCGACCCAGTGACAGGCGATGTGGTGCTATGCTGGGAGCAATGTCCTCCTCGGCTGTCCCCGCTGAGCAGACTGCAAATGCAAACTTTCCATCTCCCCATATCCTAGGGAGCTTTCCCCCAGTCTGTCCAAGAAGCAAACTTACAAATTTATTTTTGAGTCCTACCCCTAGTTCTAGCAAATATACCAGGCATGGTCATTTCTATTAGATAAAATGACAGTAAAGGGTACGATAGGAATTCATGGAAAGCATGCTTTCTCAGGTATGGAACTAGAGAAAAATAATAATGTAAAAAAATGCAAAGTTGAGGGAGGAGTATGTCAAACTCTGATTTCTGTGCAGTTTCACCATAAACCTAAGCTTGCTTTAAAAAATAGAGTCCTATTAATAAAAGCAATGGCACATCCATGACGTTGGAAAATATAAGCAGATACCTTGAATACAAAAGCTTGAGGAGGGATGTTCAAGAAGAAAGAGCTTCCAAGAACTTTTCTGTTGCTGTACCATTATTAACTAGTATGATGAAAAAAAAATCCCATTCCTGTAGTAGAAGGTAAAGAGATCCCTCACCCCATTCCTTCTCTTAAGCAAGAGGAAGCATCCTGGAAAGAGATCATGTTGAAATGTTAAAAAAAATAGTTTGCTTAGGGTGCCTCAGTTGGTTAAGCCTCTGCCTTTGGCTCAGGTCATGATCTCAGGGTCCTGGGATCGAGCCCCACATCGGGCTCTCTGCTCAGCGGGGAGCCCGATCCCTGCACAACTCCCCCCCACCGCCTGACTCTCTGCCTACTTGTGATCTCTCTCTGTCTGTCGAGTAAATAAATAAAATCTTAAAAAAAAAAATGGCTTGCTTAGAGTGAGGCCGGGGTTTGAATCCCAAGTCTGCCTTCCTACCAGCTGCGTGGCTTTGGGGTAACTATTTAACAGCTTTGACCTTTAGTTTTCTCATCTGTAGAACAGTAATATTGGCATGTGCATAACAGAGTTATGGTGAGGGTTAAATGAAATATTATAAGTGAAACCACTAGACAGAGTCCGTGCTTGGCAAATGTTGAAATTAATCAGCTTCTAGTAGCAATGCCCGGGTTTTGTGGCTTATTCCTGTGAGGAGGGTTATCATGTCAGTTAGACGGAAGGTCAGTCGGTGCGGAAGGAAAGCTGGAGAGGGACGGAACATAAGTAGGTAAGTGCCTAGTAGTCTGCCTGACGCCCTGGAGGCCCCCAATAGATTCTTGCTGAATATAGGCTCTGCACGAGAACACCTAATATTTCATGTGGCTGGTTGATTTTATCCTCAGATGTGTTACTTTGATGATTACAGAACATCATGCTTTCTGAGATACATTTATAGCTATTTAAGAAAATAAACAAACTCAGACCTGGGAGGTAGCTAGGACAAATCTTAGACTCTATTTTGTAGAAGTGGAAAGTGAGCTATACAGAGAGTCACACACACACACACACACACACACACACACACACACACACACATCTAGTAAAAGAGCAGAATTAGAACCTGAATCTTCTAACAGATAATCAGTTTTTCTGCTATATCTGTTGAAAGTTAGGGAATCTCTTACTAGGAGAAAAGTGCCATTCTAAACACTTAAGACAGCATGGATGAGACATAAGCCTGAGTCTGGGAAGTATAATAGAAAGGAACATTTTTGGTTTTGTGTTTAAGATTTTATTTATTTATTTGACAGAGAGAAAGCGAGAGAGGAACACAAGCAGGGGGAATGGGAGAGGGAGAAGCAGACTTCCCGCCAAGCAGGAGTCCCATGTGGGGCTCGAACCCAGGACCCTGGGATCATGACCTAAGCTGAAGGCAGAGGCTTAACAACTGAGCCACTCAGGAGCCCCAAAAGGGGAAATTTTTGCTGGGTTAGGTAGCAGTTGCTTGTAACATTGTATGAAGTAAGATAGCAGAGGACAAACAGAAAAGAATTGGTCAATGAACAGACACTTCACAAAAGTATCCATTTCCAAATAGTTTTACTGTTTCTTTACTGTTGGGGATCGAATGGTCCCTGATGGCCATCCGCATGCATTGCCGAATGCATTAAGGCCACAGTCCATAAGTTTTATTTAGGCTTTAATGACAGTTCCTCATGATGTTGGGGCTGAGTGGACACTTGGCCAAAAGCAACTTCTTTTACCTCTTAGATATTCCCAAATAACATACTGTAAAGGCTTGACAGGGGTGGGGGTGGCGTGTGGCCGGGCAAAGAGAGAAAAAAGTAAAGAAAGGTTTTCTTAGTAATGGAAGGTTTTCTCGGTTATTATAATAGTTATACAAAATAAACTAGCTGATTCTTGTTTAGGTAGAGCAGAAAAGTAGAATTTTTGCCTTTCTGTAATTATGTAAGACTACGTAAACATCATCTTGATGTGGAGGGTGGCCAACGCCCACGAGAAGAAAGAGCACTGAGGGGATAAGACGAGGTGGTAGCTGAGCCATTTCTGCTTTGTCAGAACCCCAGGGCTCAATCGTTAGGCTTGTCATTTGTGTGTGTGTGGGGGGGGTGCATCTGCCTTCTTAGGCAAAATTTGAGCACACACAGTGCAGCTGTAACCGTATAATAAATTACCCCAAAACTTGGTGGCCGAAAACAATGACAACCTTTATTTTACCCCGGAGCCTATAACTTAGGCTGGGCTCAGTCAGGGATTGGCTCGGTTCGGCGGCAGTTGGAATGGCCTGCGGGCCAGGGGGCTAGAGTCACCTGAGAGCTCCCTAGCTCACATGTCTGCTGCTTGATGCTGGCTGCTTGGAGTTGTCAGCCAGAACACTACATGTGGCCTCTCCCTGTGACCTTGGCTTCCTCACAACATGGTGGCTAGGTTCCAAGGATGAGAACCCCAAAAGAGAGAGCCAAGTGGAAGCCGTGTCCTCTTCATAACCTGGCCTCAGAAGTCACATAGCAACAATTCCACTCTACTCTCTGGGCAGAGAGCAGTCACACGCTTAGGCCCTGATGTGAGAGGAGGGAACACAGACCCTACGTCTCGTGGGGGAGGGTCCAAACAGAGGGGCCCATGCATGGAGGTATTGTCACAGTGCTTTGGAAGAAGACAATCTGTCATGTCCCTGCAGCAGACTTCCTTTCCTTCTTTGGCATCACCGTTTCCCAACCCAGGCCCTCACTCAGTATGTTCTTAGGCACCTTTGTGTCCTTCACTCTCCCCTTGTTCCGTGTTACTCCAAAAGGTGATCCCAAACCTCATTCCTCAGTCGTTGAGTCTCAGGTGCAGACTGGATCTTGGAGGTTCTGTAATGTCACTGTACCTGCTCCTCCCTGCTCTCGTGTTCGGACTGATGGTCCCATCCGAAGCCCTTCCTGCTGGAAGACAATACCAGGCTCTTATTCGGCCAGAGTGGCCACCTACTGAGCCATGGATGGTCACCTAAGTCAAGGGGGCTGCTCTGTGAGAAAATCGGTGAGCTGCCAGCGAGAGGAAAATGGGACAGACACATCCTGAGAAGCAGATCCGTCCTGAGACATGGCATAAGGCATGGAAGAGAGAGGAGTAGAGAGAAGAGCAGCGTCTCAGATCCTGCTGGCTCCCCAGGATTCCTCCCAGGCCACATACACCACGGCGGCCTGGAATAGGGGTTACCGTCACTGGCTTTTCGAATTTTATTTTTGTTTTGCGGCCACAAAATCCTAAAATATCATTCAGTCTCTTAAGGCCTGGGGCAAGAAGGTGACTTGTCCAGAGTCCCAAGCTGGTTAGGGAAGGAGCCTGCCCTTGAGTCCTGGTCATGTGATTCCATGGCCAGTATTGAGGTTAGAATTTGGGTAGGGGGGTCAAAAAAAAAAAAAAAAAAAAACTCAGGAAGGAGATTCGAGGGTGAAAAAACAAAACCAAGCAAAAGGATGGCTGGGGACACTGAAGTGCAGCCTCTCTCTTTGATATTGTCACTCGATGTGGGGTATTTCTCCCCTTTCCTGGCTTCCGTAGATCTCTTCCTATCCTTCCTTTTGGACATCTGAACTTTCTCCCACTTTCCATGGAAGGGTACCCGTTGGCATATCTTATTATAAGAAGCCCGGGTGAAGCAGACTTTTCCTTTGAAAGGTGTTTAGACGGTAAGGTCGTCACCACACATGGCACTTTGTTGCTGGGAAGATGTCAGGCAGAATAATACAGACTTGACGGACAGTCACACAGACTTAAGCACTCGGGGACAAAAGCAGAGTAAACCCTATCTCAGGACGCTGCCTAATCAAATTCAGGCTTGTGTAGAGCCTGCAGCACTGTGAGGATGACCATTGCACTGGGCCACGATTATTAAAATTGGATTCTTTTTGCAGAAGAGGGTCAAAATTAGAATTCCGCCGAGCATTATCTTCTTCCCGCAAAGGTCATGTCATTTTTATAAGAGATTGTGTTGCCTAGAAATCCTCCTGATCCTTTTGTTCTTCCTCACATCTAATCCATATTCGAGTTAGCAGCAAAACCAGGTCCCAGACATATCCAGGGACGCACAAGAGACAATTAACACCTACCTCTTGGAACACTGAGGACGATTAACAAGATATTGTCCCACAGCTGCGTATGTTTTTATGTTTACCACAATCAGGCTTGATGAAAGCTGGCTTTTGTGACATCGTCTGATTCCTCGTGGTGGTGGTGCTTGTAGGAGATTGGCTGCCCCACTCCATTTTTCACCTCTCAGACAATCCCTCCTGCAGCCCTTTCCTGATAGTGCCGGGGATTAACTGATGGTTCCCTGTGGCTGGCGGAACCGCATAGGAAGGTCAGCCCTCAAATATGTTTATCCCACCCCTGGCTCTGCCTCCTGATCAAAGTCAGGGGTGACTTCAGAGAGGCGGCCCCTCTCTCAGCCCAGTGCTCTATGCCTGCTCTCTCTCCACGAGCATTAAAAACCAGGTGCTGACGTGTAACCAGGGTCCTCAGGATGGAGGCCGACCTCACTTTGTCACAAAATCGAGGCCTGCATCTTCAGTCTGTCCCCGGAAGCTGTGTGAGAGAGTTGCACAGATCCACGGATGTCTTTCATTGTTTTCCTAATCACTTTCAGTGTGTTTTCCCACAATTTTTGTTAAGTCTCGATGTCTCGGCCTGGCCATGTCTGAGGAGGGAAAAAAAGAAGGAGGAGGAAAATTCCCACAAAGCGATGTTGTTTTAATAGGTCATTTTTTTTTTTTAAGTTTGAGAACCTAAAGTTGTAGATCTCATCATGATTTAAATTGTATCCCAGATGCAGGCTCTTATAAACACAAATACACACACACACACAACCAAGATATCAGGATGTTCACCCTTTCCCACTTCCCCCCCAAAATTCCCTCAAAAATACCACTGCCTATGTATTCCAACATGAACAGATAAATTATTCCCAAGCTCTATGTCCTCTCATCAATGTTTCTTTCTCTCCCATTCCCCTTTCTATTTCATCGGGATATTCTTTTGATTAAATGTGCTTGAAGTTGCTAATAATGTTAGGATAAATGTTTAGATCAGATACAAAGACATTTGAAAACAATGGAAAGCAGACTCAATGTCCTTGCAGCTTCCCCATGAAAGAAAGTGTATTTCTAGGTGTGTTTTAGGGGTCTGGAAGGCATATTTCCAAGTAAAAACCCATCCCCCTCCCTGTCAGAGTTTTAGTTTTAAACATCAACATACCTTGTAATTTTGGCAGCAGCCTGTCATTTGGATAGTTGTCTGCATATGCTACTGATGTTATTTTGGATAAAAACTGTCTCATTACCGTGTGTGTTGTGAAAAGAAATGAACTCACATATCACCTGTGTTATTCCTTCTCTTCCTCTGTCATCCCTGTCCTCTCATGATGCAGTTCAGTTCCCGAGGGGACCGAAATGCCCCTGAAAATTGACAGTCACATTCTATTATAACATATTTTTCCCATTTAATAACATGGTATAGGTAAGATTCATAATCCTCAAAGGGCCTCCTGCCAGTGACAACTGAACTCAAGTAATTGAGGACACCATGCAATTTGGCAGTGACTACACTTTTACGGTTCAATCAAGAGTTAAAGCAATAGTCTATCTGGAGACTTTCAGGAAAATGACATCCTCCCGACCCATTTCCATGTGTGTTTTACACATGGAACTCTTGCTTCTACAGACCACTGTGGCCTCATCAGACTATGAGTTCCATAAAGGCAGGAGTAGTTTCCCCCTTTCCCTTCTGTATTTTTGGTGCCGAGAAGAGGACTTGGCCTGTCATGTGCACATCGGGATTTTCGCTGCCCAGTGGCCTGTCAGTCAGGGATGTAGCTTTGGTTTTGAGCTCCCATCCGTCAGTACCACTCCATCGAAACTCCCAAGGCCCCTTCACCCATGGGTTAAAGTGAGTGGTATTATTCATCCAGCCCTAAAGTAGCACAGCTACTTCCTTCCCATGACCCGATGGCCTTCATTTGGAGCCCTTGAGGCTCCTCCCCAAATCACCACCTCACACAGCTCAGTTATGACTAGGTGACCTCTCTTCTCAGTTTTCTCACAAACCCCTCCAACGACCAAATCCAAGGCTGTCTGAGGGACAAGACTTTGTGCCCTACCTAAAAGGAGGCCTCTCCAACCATGAGCAGTGCCCCAGAATCGATCCTGGGCCCCTCAGCGCATTCCTACCTCAAGATGGACCCCCTGCCTTACTCCATAAAACACTATTTTTTTTCTCAGAATCTCTATTAAGTCTAAGTATAATAATGTCTGTAAGGCACCTACAGACCTGTGGCATCTGCCAAATGGTAAGCTTTCAATAATTAATGGCTTATTAATTTTTATAATGAGTTATACTCTAAAATATAACTACAAATTATAACAAATATTAAGCTCCTAATACCACAGGTATGGAGACAGCAGTAAGGGGTTATAACCTTGCTTCGAGTGCTGACACTGACACCGACTTCTTCCCTGACTCTCGGCACATGGCTCGACCTCTCTGAACCTCACCTTCCTCTGTAAAATTTGGGTCACAGTACTCACCTCACACGGTAGGTCTGGAGAGATAACGCCTGTGAGTCCATGTTAAGTGCTATGCAAGCCAACACATCCTTTTTCTCTGGCACAAACCTATCTGAATTGGAGGTGTTCATAGTAGGTGAATTTTAGAACTGAAGTTTCAGAGAAGTTGGCTTTTCCATGTCCTTGGTGTGTGAAGAACAGATTTTGCTCAGGTGGAGGAAGATGATGGGAAAGTGTGTCTTGATTCCCTGGAGTGTGTGACAAGGTCTATGGATCCTCTCACAGGATTATTTTTTTTTTGCAGCCAGAGGCTACTACAGCACTTTCCTTTAGCACACCATAAAAATAATTGAATAAATAATGAAAGAAAGAAAGAAAAGAAGAGAAAGAAAGGAAGAAAGGGAAGGAAGGAAGGAAGGAAGGAAGGAAGGAAGGAAGGAAGGAAGGA
>ML106619.1:0-32165 GCA_003697995.1 Taxidea taxus jeffersonii | reverse complement strand
GGAAGGAAGGAAGGAAGGAAGGAAGGAAGGAAGGAAGGAAGGAAGGAATTCAACTACAGCCAGGGAAATTTTTGTTGGCTTGCATTTGAGATATGTTTTTAAATTGCAGAACAGAGTTTAACTTGGTCTCCATTTCCCCTGATGAGGAATAACATCTCTACTGCGAGAAAACCTGACACTCCTTTATTCTTGCAAGGATGGTGAAAATTTTCTGGGTCACAAAACAAGCAGTAGAGGAAGAAATGAAGGTGCATGCAAGACTCCTAAAATAAATATTCCTCTGTGGTAATTATTAGAAGGCTTGGATTAAGAAGTTGCCAACCCCAGGAGTTTGGGCCATCCCTTCTCTCTAGTTTTTCCCTCGTTGCTTTGTTCGATGTTGCTTGGGTAGGTGGCAAGCAGGAGCTGCTGTGCCCCATGTTTTTGAAAGTGCTTGGAAATGCTGAATGGCAATTATTAAACAATGCCTCAGGGTTTGTGGGCTCTAAGAATATTACTCTAGCCGAAGGCCAAATCAAGAAGGTGCTCTTTAAAACAAATCCCTTGTCAGAGAGAAAGAGTAGCAACAGATCTGAATTATCACGGGTGCCATAGTGACATTTAATTTCGGTTATCAGTTGAATGTGTTTCAGGCTTTGTGGGTATCCCACAAGTATATGACACGGTCCCTCTTTTTCAAGGAGATTATTGTTTCACTTAGGAGATCAGACTCTGGGGCTTAAATAATAAAGAAAAATAATTGCTACCTCAGTGTTGACTGTAGAATTTCAGATGAGGGAAGTGAACGTAAGCTAGCACATCCCAGGGAAGACTTCATGTGGGACATGCAGTCAGTACATGCCTTCTGGGATGGGACAGAAGAGGCAGACGTCCCCCTCCTAGTGTCTTCCATTCCTGCAGCCTCTCAGATCCTACGAGACCTCACAACGATTACATGAGCCAGGCAGGGTTTTCCTCTGCAGTGAGGGGCAAGATCAGCGTGTGTTGGCCACGGGGCTGTGTGCAAGGACTGGAATGGGAAGCCAGTCCATGTGATGCTCCTGCCTTGACAGGTCCATCGCTGCCTTTCCCTAAGTCATTGCTGCCACCAAAATGCATTCATTACCATTTTACTGCACTCAGTGCTTAACGCATATGGAACGTTCCATGAAATGGTTCTCTCTGTCCTCTTGTCCTTAAGAGAGACAGGTGACAAAAGGACCACATTTCCAAAAATAGAAGAGCAAAAACAATAACGTAGGTCTTCTGCCCCTCTCTGGGGAGGTGGCTGAAATCAGAGTGGTATTGGAGCGGGGAGGAGCTGGAGAAAGTGAGGAGCAGATCACACTTTGGGAGGGGAGGAAAGAAGAGAAAGTCAGTCTGTCCTTACCTTCTCCACAGCTCCGCAGCCTGTAACCTTGCTGACAGTCTTGCTTCCTGAAGTTCTTTCTCTCCATGGCTTCCCGGACATTCAAGGAGCTGGGCACCTTCTCCTTCTCTCAGGAGTCCTCTGCTGCCCTCACTGAACAGTCACTCATGTTCATATCACCTCCTATGTGCCACTGACCCCTCAAGTCCCATCTCAGTTCACTGTCCTTCCCCAGAGCCACCTTCTCTGTGTGGATGGCTCTTAGCACCTTACCTTCTGCAGGCCAGACTTGGTTTCTGCCCTGGGCGCTCAGATCCTTCCTCCCCAGCGCTTCCCAGTCCCCTCCAGCTGGGCCTATTAAACATGTAACTCTGTCCCACTGGTCACCAGCTTTTCCCTCCCTTTTCTTATTTACAAGACCATTTTCATCCGAATGCTTTTTTCCCTTCTCCCTTGCTTCCTGGGTGCCACAGTACCAATATCAAAGTTATTCTCTACATTTGAGTCTCGTCCTTTGGTGGCGAAATGTTTCCTCCAAGACAGTTTGTGGCTGATAGCTGCCATCCGTGCCCCTGTGCTCTGGGACCATCTTCCCAACAGCCTACCGCATTCCAGGGCCCGCGGTCCGGTCCACAAGGGGGAGGAGGGGCGGCGTGTTTGCATAGGCGAGGATCTGGCAACGGATGGCTTGGAAATGCCAAAATTATTGTGCCGGGGTGAAAGGAGGGGAAGGATGTCAGGAGGGAAATAGAATATTATCATCCATGGCACTTGGCGAAGCAGATGCCCATTTAGAAAGACGTTCGCCGTTTGTACTTGGGCTCCCATTCAGAGTGTGGTGTTCTACGTACTGAGAGGCTAAAAACCAAATGAAAGGGAATTACTCATGTTTTTCTGTCTGTACACATGTGCTTTTGCTGGTGTTAAATTCTTGCTATAAGAGTCTCTCATTCCACAATGTACACACAGAAATAGATTCCCACCACTTTTTTAAAAATATATTAAAACCAGCTGAGTAAATTCACAGGGCGTTGTAGCAGGACAAGTGAAATGTAAACCCACATTTTCTGGGATTGTAAAGGCATTTAACACGTACACTGCTACATGGGAAACATATTCCACTACCAGTACTGTGTTCTCTTGTCATTGTTTTAAAGGGTAACATTTGAGGCTAAAAATGAGTGGCTTATAGATGGAGTTTTACCCTAAATTTTGAAATGGAGTCGTCATTGTCTAACAGGCACAGAACTCCCCTTCTCAGATAAAAGGACAGGAGCAGAGACCAGTTTGAAGAAAGAGGCTGTTCCCTTGCTCCTATAACTTATGTACATCTTAAGGAAGGAGCTGGCTTATCTTGCTTCAGAAATGATCAAAGAAGTGACCGAAGTAGGACACTCTTCGGTCTCGAGGGTCTGGTATATGTTGTCGGGGGATGAATGCATCTTAATGCTTATTATCTCCTTCTGCTTTGCTGGAGCTATCTTGATGGGCATTAATCTCAAACTCTACTCAGCTTTGGCCATAGAGACAATGGCTGGCTATGCCGTTTTAATAAGTCATTTATTCATTCAACAAATATTTATTGAACACCAATTATGTGATAAGCACAAGCCCCTATTTTTGGAATCTGTCGGTATACTCCAAGGACGAAGATTCCAGCCCTGTCTATCCAAATGTATTCTGTTTTGTATTCTCATCCGATCAGGGCTTACTTACTCATGCATCCCTCTCTACAAGGTGCTGTGGACAGTTACCGTCGTCATATCTCGGGCACGGAAGGCTGATCTCTGCCATTGCCAAAGAATCAGCAATCCAACTCAAGTTATCAGAGGGAGTCATGGCCTTTCAGCCCTCTTTCTTCTGAGGGACAGCGTGGGAGAGGGGGAAGGATGCAGGCAAAGGCCTTCTACAGAGGCCTCCTCCCTCTAAAGAATGCACAGCTTTCTACTTTCCTTCCTACCTTCTTGATCACCTTTACAGAAACCGTCGTTCCTTGACACCTGCCATTCAGTATTTGGTTTCAGCCATCACCCTGTCTCCAGCACTGATTTGACTCTTTTTGCTTAGACTTTGGGGCACCATGTAGTCTCTCCCTGGAATTTAACTTTGAACAGTACCAATTTTATTAATCCCATGCCTGCACTGACAACCGGAAGAGACCGACCTTTGTTTATACCTACTGTTTTTAAATATTTTATTTATTTATTTGTCAGAGAGAGTGAGCACAGGCAGACAGAGTGGCAGGCAGAGGCAGAGGGAGAAGCAGGCTCCCTGCTGAGCAAGGAGCCCAATGTGGGACTCGATCCCAGAACGCTGGGATCATGACCTGAGCCGAAGGCAGCTGCTCAACCAACTGAGCCACCCAGGCGTCCCCATACTGTTTTTAATTCATTTTTTAAAAACACACATTTATTGAACACCAGTCCTGTTCAGGCATTTTATTAAGGCACTGGATACAGAGATGCTGGGAAGGTCAGAAAAATCAACGAGTAATTAAATACAGTGTCTTGGGGACCCAGGAGAGGAGCACCTACCCTGACTGGGCAGAGTCTTGAAGTGGAAGTGGAAATTAGGCACAGAAACACAGCCAGGTCAAGGCAAAGGCATGAATACATGTGATAAGGTGACCTATCACCATTAGGCAGATCATGATAACAGACAACGAATACTGTGTCATTCTCCCTCAGCTCCTGGTCAGACAGCCTCATTCACTCCTCTCTTCCATGGGTTTTATCTCATCTCCTCTCTGGTCCCACCATAAGTTATCTCAGGGGGCAATAAGAAGGAGGAAGAAAGAGATAAGTGAGAGAGGAGAGGCAAGGGGGGACAGGGGGCTACAGAGTTTGCAACCACTGAAAAGTAGAGAAAGAAGTAGAAACTATGGACAAAGCTCCTCCCTCCCCTTTTCTTTCCATCGGCCCCAGCCCTGTGTCCTTGGCCACCTGGTCATCTGTGGATCAGCCACCTCATCTCTCAGTGTGGGGAGAGGGGAGCCCTGCTCACCCTGCTAGCTTCCTGTCTGCAGGCAGAGGGGGAGGCATCCTGGGGGTTCTGCAACCAGCTTCAGTTTTCCACCAGAAAGCAAACTGGATCAGTGATAAGACTGAAGAAATCTGCTAAGGGTCCAATTTTTCACGCTTTTCGCTGGAATGATAAAAGTGATTACTGGCACTCTGGTGAGGTAGAGAAGCATTGATTAGCCATTATCTGTGCCTTTGATTAATTTTTAAATGGGAAAACATTAATTATTACTTAATTAATGCCATCAGGTAGAAAAAAACCTTTACCCCATGATATGGGCAGAGGAGGGAGAAAGAATGAAAGGCTAGGATTCACTGGTTTATTAAGAGCTTGGAAAACGCTAGCCCAGGAGACCTGGGAGTGCAGAACTGTGGCACAGGGCTGAAGACTTACACTTCTACTCCCATGAAACGGCCTGGGTGATGCTGAGATGCATCATGGTCTACTCAACGGGTCCTCATGAAACAGACAGGCAGAGGCCCTTTTACTGTGCACCACTCCTTGGATAATGGACAAGAGAAGAAGTCAAGCCGAGAGGTGCTGCTTCCTGTTAGGGAGTGGGGGAATAATAAAGTTTTACTTTATTTCCCATTTCTCTTTCTTCCTCAGTCGAGAGCTATGATTCTGACACCAATTCCAATGGTGGGTGGGGAGGTCCCCCCACCGGCAAGCAATTTAACTCAGTCCTCACAGTACCTGGAGAGAGTATCAGCTCAGTCCCCAGGGCTGTTATGTCCAACTTCAGACCTGCATTGTCACCTGTGCTTCTCTGACTGGCCGTAGATTGAAAGTACCAAATACCCCCTCGTTGGGTTCGCTAAATTTGCTGGAGCAGCTCACAGAACTCACAGAGACATTATACTTACTAGATGACCGATTTACTATAAAAAGATGTAACTCGGGTACAGCCAGATGGAAGATGCGTAAGGCAGGGGTGGGGACAGTGCATGGAGTTCCCACGCCACTCTCCCCAGATCTCCACAGGTTCACCAACCTGCAACTTCCTGGAACTCCATCCTTAGGGTTTTTAGGAAGGCTTCATTACATAGGCAGGCTTGATTACATCATTGGCCATTAGTGATGATTCTAGCTCCAGCCCCTCTTCCCACAGGGGTCAGGGGGTAGGATTTAAAGTTCCAGCCCTTTAATCTCAGGGTTGGATCTCTTGGCAACCAGCCCACACCTTATGTAAATCCAAAAGTCATCTCATTAACATAACAAGAGACACCTTCATTGCTCTTGTCCTTTTAGAAATTCCGAGTTTTAGGAGCTCAGTGCCAGAAACAGGATGAAAGACTAAATACATATTTCTTATTATAAATCACAACATCATAGGGGCACCTGATTGGTTCGGTCAGTTGAGTGTCCAGCTCTTGGTTTTCCGCTCAGGTTGTGACCTCTGGGTGGTGGGATCGCCCCCAAGTCAGACCGTGCTCAGTGGATAGTCTGCTTGAAGATTCTCTTCCTCTCCCCCTCGTCCAGCTCATACACCTATGTGTGCACACGTGAGCACGCGCTCTCTCTCTCAAATAGAAAAATCTTTAATAAAGGAAAAAAAGTAAGTAAGTCACAACATCACAATAGCATAACCGAAATAAAGACAAGAATGGGTGTTGGATCTCCAGGAAAATAGACATGAACTAACTATTGCTAGCACATTTCAGTTTGCTCTTGAGGGTGTGACCAGAGGACTTCTACAGGTGGCCTCAGGAAGACCTTTTAGGAAGGAGTAGCTCCAACACCTGCTTCCTGGGTTGCCCATCCCCCAGGGCACATGGGTGAGAAAGCTCAGCCTCTGGAGAAAGTGCTAGATGGAGCAGGTTTGCTACAGGCAGGGCAGGAGAGAGAATGGCTTTTTGTTTCACACATGCTTTTTTGTTCCTATTACAGCCGTTTGCAGGCTTGGGATGCACAGCAGAGCTGGTGCTCTCGCTTCACCTTTAAAAACCCAGGTGTGTTGCTACTGATGGACGTTTGGGAACTGATCCTGAGGTTAACACAGAGTAGACTGTTCTCTTCGGGGAGGCATTAATTCTTTCAGGCCTTCAGCGCGTGGTTTGCAATTCCCAGGAGTGAACAACAGAATTAAAGGATTTGAGAGAAACTTTAACCCTATCCACTTATCATATAAAGAAGAGGCTCAGAAAGTCAAAGTGACCTAGCCAAATGTCACAGGGGTAATTGATGGCAGATTAATAATAATAAATTAATCCAACATGAGACTGATGGTGAAGCTTAACCCTAACTAGCAACACCTACGTACCTGAAATACCATTGCTTTGTTGCTGGTTCTTGGGAAATAACCCAAGTAAGATCACCGGGAATTCTTTTCAAATCTCCCACCAGTCAGTATGGCCTTATGACGCAGGTGTCCATGTAGATGATCTCCACACAGTATGCTTTGTGTACTTCCTTCCCCTACCCTGATTGTCTTCCACAGAAGGATCCTATGAGAGTCACAGGGCACTGTGTCACCTGTCACCTCGATCAGAAGACCTCTCCAGTCCCTTTTCTCATGGGATAATGTGTAGTTCTGGTACCCTCAGCAGGGAAAGAAGTCTAAGGTATCTTTCCAGGGCTAATATTTCGCAAAGTTTGGTCTAAGGACCATCTGTCCATCCAGTGCTTGTCAGAAATGCAGATTCTGAGATCTCCAAAATCACTAAATCAGAAGGAAGGCAGGAATATGAATTTTTAGTAGGTTTCTTAGGAGATTTTAAAGCACACCAAAGCTTGAGAGTCACTAACCTGAGCTGTCTGTTCATCTGGCCTGACCATTCTCAATCCCGTGAATGAGATGATTGATCTCTGACTAGAGGGGGTGGGTAGATAGCTACATAGAGATCTTATTATATTTCAATATCCATCTACTCATTGAGCTTTTCTTGAGCTCTTTCTATGACTAAGCCCCATAATGGAATGAATAAAAACAGAGTACCCACTATATTCCATACTATTTGCTTTCCTGTATCAACTCTTTTAATCTGTACGACTTTTTTGGTTACTGCTATTATGTTCATTCAATAGAAAAACTGACCAAAGCAAGAGAGAGAGGTTAAGAAAACTTGCCAAAGGGACAGAGCTTGTAAATGATAGGGGCAGAATTTGAACCCAGGTAGTCAGTCCCCAAACCCATGATCTTAACCATTATGTTCAGTAGTTTCCTCAAACATAAGGATGAGTAAGACTCAGTCACTGATGGAACCCTTCCACCTCCCATGCCAGGAGCTCATAGTCTAGTCAGAAACCCAGACTTCAGACATATGAAGAGCTAATTACATTATGGTTTATTAATTGCCATAATGGTGGTATGAACAGAATGTTATGTTGGTAAGGGAGAAATTATTAACTGCCAGAGATGTCAAGAAAGGCTTCACCAAAAAAAATTCATAGCTCCATGAGAACAGGGATCTTGTTTGGACTCCTTTAGCACAATATTTTACAAATATTAGATGCTAAAAATAATTATGTTGAATGAGTGAATGAATTAATGAATGAGATTATTGATTTCAGCTCATATTGAAAGATAAGGAAGACATTTTGTGACAAAATGCACACAACCCCAAGAGGTAAAAGGTTAAAAATAATTTCTTCTGGGAACAGAGATTCAATGTGAGGAGAACAAAGTGTGCCAGGAAGGGGCAGGGTGGGGTGGAGTGAAGTGGGAGAGGGAAGAAGAGCCTGGCAGTGAAGACTTAGGAATATGCCAGAGAATTTAGGTTTAGTCCTCTGCGCAGCCGTCTTCAGACAAGGGAGTAACAGGATCAGATTCCTTTAATGGGAAGACAGCTCTGGAGACCATGTTGGAGATATAAAGCAAATTAGAGTAAAGAAAATCTACCAGGAGGAAGACCAGCAGAAGGGTTGAAGTTGAGGGTGAAGAGGTTAGGAAGGTCTGAGTAGAAGGCCAGGAGCAGGGGGAAGGCAAAGGGAGGCCCCACACCAGAGACTTGCCTGAGGCAGACTAGGCAGGACTCAGGGACCAAGTGAATATAAATTATCCACAGAAGACTCATGGTTTTCTAACAAAAATGATGATGCCATTAGCCAAAATAAGGAATGTAAGGAGAAGGTTGAGGTGGAGAGAATTGTTTTTTTTTTTTTTTTAAGATTTTTATTTATTTATTTGGCAGACAGAGATCACAAGCAGGCAGAGGCAGGCAGAGAGAGAGGAGGAAGCAGGCTCCCCCCTGAGCAGAGAGCCCGATGCGGGGCTCCATGGGATCCCAGGACCCTGGGATCATGACCTGAGTCGAAGGCAGAGGCTTTAACCCACTGAGCCACCCAGGTGCCCCGAGAAATCAGTTTTAAACAGGTTAGGTTTGTCTGTTAGTCTTCCCAATGAAGAAGAATTCTCAGAAGGCATTTCGCAAGACGGCCAAGGAGCAAACTGTGAGTGGAAACCTGGTTATTTGGCACCATGACCAACCAGGGTAGTTGTTGAAGCCATGGGAGCAGAGAACATCCCTGAGGAAGGATGCATAGAAGAAGTGAGAGGACTAAGAAAGTATCTGTAAAACATCGCTTTTGGGGGATGAGCCGTCAGTGTGACAGACCAGGCAGAAAAAGATACTGTAAAGTTCATACCTAATGGAAGAATCCCTTTGCATTCATTCAGAAATTTCAGTGAAATTTCTAAATCTCTAAAATTCAGGAGAATTTTAGGAAAAGGAAACTCTTCTCAAAAACTCTGAGAACTTTCACCCACCCTAGGCTGAAACTAGAACACAGTGCCTTCATACTGGGTGTTATGCACACCAACTCTCCTTCAGTCATGAAAATATATATGACATTTCCCCACCCGTGGATGACAGAGAGCCCAAGAATACAAAATCCTCCACCTCACTTTTATCTGCTAGCTCCTTAAGGCTTCTGTGGTGGCAAGTTAGTTCTCAAAGAGCAGGAATTACAGCTCTCTCCCTTGGTCCTCTTTATCCAGCTTCCCTTGGGCTCGGGAGCCATCTACCAGCCCGAGTCTGCATTCTGCCTGAGTAGAGTTAAAAACAGGACCAAAAATCTATTCAGTAAAATAACCACTTTCTTTTCAAATTAACTGTGTAAACATCATAACATTTATCCTTTAACTAAATTCAATTGACTGTTTGCAATAAAACTGACTCACTCTATTCAGTTGGGGGTTCTTAAGCTAGTGTGTTTTTGCAGCCTTAGTGAGAGTTTCTTTGGGGCTGCCCATCGCCTGAAGGTCCTTCATGATTTGATGTGCGTGAGTGTGTATGTGTGTGTGTGTGTGTGCACGTGCCCACTCAAGAGAGAGAGAGAGGAGGAGAGAGAAATGCTGATGCTCAGCGGGAACCATTATGGATATTGCATTTACAAAAGGTATTTCCTGTGTCCTTTAGTCAGTCTTTAAGGTGATTGGTGTCCTCATGGTCTTGTGCTATCCCTGATACCTATGCAAATATCCCGCCTAAGGCAGAGCTATTTACTAAGTCATAAATACTAATGCCAAGTAAATATATCAGGGGGATGCGTTCAACCTCAATTGATGTCAAAGAAAGATAAATAAAAGCAGGAATACAATACTATTTTTCTCCTTTCAAACTGGCAAAGCTGTTTTTAACATTATAATACTCCAGGTTGCCCCAGGAAATCAGAAAATAAGATTCTCATACTCTGCTGTAAGGATGTGATTATGTACACTCTCAGAGGACAGCTTGTCAATATATATCAAAAGCCTTAAAAATGTTCGTAACCTTTGACCTAGCAACTCTTCTTTTTAGAATTTATCCTAAAGAAACAAATAATTGTATACTTAAAAGAGGTGAATTTTATGGTGTCTGAATTACACCTCCATAAAGCTGTTTCTTAAAAAAAAAAAAAAGCAGATATATAAAAAATATAAGTATTTATTATGTTTTATTTATAACAGTGAAAAATTGAGGAAGAGTCTAAATGCCTTTCATATGTCATACCACTTAATAGGCTACTCTACAGCCATTTTTTAAACAATTTATGTTGTAGTGCAAACAGGGGTTCTCCAAATGGGTTCCCCAGATGGGCAAATCGTTTATCTCCTAAAACTTGTTAGAAACCCACATCATGGATCCTCATCCTAGAGTACTACATCAGAAACTAGAATTGGGGTTCAGCACCCTCTCTTAAGCCTTCCAACTGATTCCAATGCTCACTAATGTTTGCTAACTACTTGGGGAAAAAAAAACATTCCTGGTAAACTACTATGTGAAAGAAAGAAGAAGCAGGTCACAAGACAATAGGTAATGATGTGAGACCAATTTATTTGAAAAATATCTACGCATATGCATGCCTAGAGGAAATAATGGTAAGATATATGCTTAAAAGTTAGCAGTACTTATTTACAGATTATAGATCTATAAGTCTGTTTTGTTTTCTTTTGGATGATTTTCTGTATTCTCCACATTTTTATGATGATAACATTATTTTTAGAATAAAAAATAGGATTTTATGAAGTTGTTGCCCTTGGAAGCTGAGGGCACCAGACATTTAGGAAATATTTTATTTAGGAAATATTTTATGCCATGTCAGTGAAGAGGAAAATGGGATGGGAAGGACACTCCCCAATCAGTTATGTGGGGAAGTTTATGGTCCTTAAAGTCGAATCCAGCATGTTTTGGTTTTGCTTTAGTTATGAAAGTGCCACAGTGTGTGTCTTAATCATCGTACTTATCAAAGTGTATATGGTGAACAGCGAGTATCAGATCTTGACCTTGGCTTCTTTTGAGACCATAATGGGGTGACTTTCTCCTTCTCCTTCTTCTTCCTTTTCTGTATTGTGTCCAGAGATTTGTGCTCTCTCCTGCTGTGGAAGAGGTCAGTTTGGGGCTTTGTCATAATCTGTATCACTCTGAAGAAATCAAGAGCATCTTCCACATTCTTGGGAATTTCAAAAAAGAGCTAAATAGTGAGAGTCTTGTTGGCGCCATCCCACAGTGGAAAAGCCACCAAATATAGGAGATGTCATGGGCCTTTTGTTACAGAACAATGTGACATAGGGGAAATGGACAGGCCAGGTCCTCGTAACTAGTTCTCTAGCCTGGGGCAGGTCTGTAGTAGTCTCTGGTTCTCACTTTCTTCACCTTTAAACCGAAAGAGTTGATAAGATGATCTTTGAAGTCCCTTTCAGCTCTGAATTTCTATGCTTTTTATGACTAGATTCACAGAGATACAGTGACCCATAACCAGAAGGCAATATAATGCTCTTTGATCTGTTTCGTGCAGCTTGGCTAGCATGAAGCCATGCTAGTTTTAGAAGCTGGAACATCTTTTCATGGGCCTCTCTCCCATTCTGGCGCTGACAATCTATTTTGAGGTATCACCTGAGCAAATTATCAATGAGAAATGGTGTTTGGGATTCAAGACCCTTTCCATAACAGCAACGACGAGCTGGACAGCCTGCAGATAAGAAATGGTCCTCTCGGGATGCCTGGGTGGCTCGGTTGGTTAAGCGGCTGCCTTCGGCTCAGGTCACGATCCCAGCGTCCTGGAATCGAGTCCCACATCAGGCTCCTTGCTCGGCAGGGAGCCTGCTTCTGCCTCTGCCTGCCTCTCTGCCTGTGCTCACTCTCTCTATCTAACTAATAAATAAATTTAAAAAAAAAATCTTAAAAAAAAAAAAGAAATGGTCCTCTCTAAAAATGTGGAGGGAGACTGGAGCCCTGTGGCCCAGGTCACTGGACTGTGAACTACTTATTAGAGAAGACACGGTCGTCCTTTAGATCAGTTCAGAGACCTGTGTTCTAACTCTAGCCATGACCTTGCTAAGCTCCTTCCAGTTGATCTCTAGTATTATTTTATTTCTAAAAAGAATAGGAGTTTATGATCAGAAGAATGATGTTGTGGGCATAAAGACAGTGGTCATACCTGAGGGAGTTCTTCAGGAAGTAGCTGGTCTAGAAAAACGCAATTGTAGAGCTAGAAGGGGCTGAGTCAGTTCTCCTGAGAGTCTGAATGTTTTCTACAATATCCAGCTCTTTCTTGACAGGGTACAAGAGATGAACACATGTGTTGTTCGTGGCTGTCACTTGCCAGCTTCGGCTTGCGATGAGAGAGGTGTGTACTTCAACTGCAGAGATAGCCCCAGGTTTGGGGAGGAGTTTTCTGATCATCCCTGTAGTGGAGAACATTAACAATATGCTCTCCACACTAAAGGAAGCCCTGGAAGTCTGCTTGGCATAGGAGCGATGTGAGTAATGAAGTCTTGGCTTCAGCCAGCATTCTAAAGCTGGGGTTTTGCAAAAGTTGCAAATCCCCAGAGGAAATGCTGGAGCACAGAAGGCCTGCATATCATGGATTACACTAATCCAGGCAGGAAGTGATAATGACATAGTTATAGAAGCAGTGTTTTTCATGGCTAATTGGGAAGGATGGTCATTTAATTAAACTGCCAGACCCAGGGTTTTTTGTGTCCAGGATAGACAAGGAGCCCTTCCTAGACCCTTTGGCTCAGGGAAGTTAAGCTCAGCTCTAAATTCTATGAGGGCAGGATCTTTATCTTTTTATTGACTTCTAATACCTAATACCTGGTACAGTTTTGGGAACATAACAGGTGATAGACCTAGATGAGAAGACTTCTGAGTATCTTATTAGCCCTATAAAATGCTTTGTTTTAAATCAAGTGGCAGTGCCAAGACTTAATTCTATGAGCCTCTTGTGGATTAAAAAAAAGAGTCAGAGCTGATTCTGCCTGTAAAGTACTGGATATGCTGATTTTAAAAAATTATAAAATAGAGTAACAGAATGCCTCTGTGAGGTTCTGAATATACCTTTTAACACTATTTCTCTTCTCTCTAACCAGATGGAAAGCTGGGGTCTGGGATATATTGTCAGGATTCAAATACTTCTTTAATTTAAAAAAATCTTTGAACAGCTTAAAATGAATATGATGTTTGCACTGTGTAGTAGAAGGAAGGATGTATTGAGGGTCAGAAAAACTGGATCTCAGCTCCTTGGTGCTGGGACCAACTTGCAGTAAGGTCCACCCTCCCTCGTTTGCAAAATTAAGGGTAGATGCGGCAATGGTTATATTTCCCAAACCAGAAAAAATGTCCAGTCTCTTAAGATGTGTGGGACAGGAGGCAAACAGAGTGATATAATATGAAAGCTAAAAATGTCGGAAGTTCCTGGATGCATCGATAGCATGCAAACATTGGAATAGATAGTGAACACCCCTGCTTGTTGAATAAAATTCAGGACATGAAACAGCACACTCTTAAGTAAGATACAGTAAAGACACTGTAATTATATGTGTATATCCTCAAATTCTTCCTTCGGTATAGAAGTAGAAAATTCCAGTAACTTGAAGATATTTGGAGGTCAGCTTCACATCCTTCCTTGTCAGTCTGAAGTGACCCTGTCTTTGGTGCTCTAACCTGCTCCTGTCCCCATCTGGTGGATTCCAAGACTCCTTTGTCTGTCCTACAGAGTCAAAAAAATGAGCCCATTAAGAGACTGAAAAAGATCTGAGCTGTGCTGCGCAAGGAATCATACTAGGAGGGAATGAGATTTATGAGATGAGGTAATAGAAATACAAATAGAAATACATTCTGAAGGAACTTTTTCCTCAAATGCCTATTTCCTTGGTGATTGATTTGTGTAGGGGGGGGCGGGGCTGAGGAGATTTAATTTCCTTGCCTTCCCCACCACATTCCTACTGTTTCAGGTTCTCAGCGTCCCCCGTCACAGTACATAGGCATCTTCTCAGGCTGGTCCTCGGGGACGCTCGCCATTTACAGTGCTGCAGTTTCCAGACCCTCCCTGCGGTGACATTCCTACTCTCCACCGACTCTTGAGAAATTATATGAACATAGAAGAAGATTTATCCCCCTGGCAGAAATTGGGGTCACTGGTATTCAGAGAAAGGGGCAGCGCCTCTCAGGTTATGCCGCAGCCGTTTGTCAAACCTTGTCATTTATAGGCAAGCATTTTCACCAAGGGTCATTCCTAGAGGGTGCAGACAAACTGCCCTCGAAGTACTCACCGGCATTTGCTTTTGTCATAAATAATAAGTCCTATATGAGTGCGCGCCTACTGTGTGGTGAGGTTCTGTGCATTATCTTATCGAATCCTCAAAATAGATCTGTGCTTTAGGGATGGTTCGTCCCCATCTCAGAAATGGGGAAACTGAGACCCAGGTCAACTAGAACTTACTAAAGGCTGGGGAGTTTGTAAGTATCACAGTTGAGTTCAAATGTGTCCTTGCTGTCAACTAGGCCAAAGGACAATGAAGAATATCTCTGAAGGGAGCTCAGAAATAGAAGGGTGCTTTGTAGACAAAGAGTCCGGGTCTCCTCCCCTGCATGTAAATAGCTCTGGAGGATCCTGGAAATAAACACACCCTAGGACTTTCTTTCGTAGACCCAGAAGATCATCCTCTCTTCTGCCTGGTTTCCTCCTGGTTTAACAAGCGCTTATTACTCTGTAGTGGAAAAGCACGGCGGCAGGCAAGAGAGACACAAAGCTTATTAAAATATACCTTCTTGGGCACCTGGGTGGCTCGGTCAGTTAAGCGTCTGCCTTCGGCTCAGGTCATGCTCCCGGGGTCCTGGGATCGAGTCCCATATCAGGCTCCCTGCCCAGTGGGGAGTCTGCTTCTCCCTCTCCTTCTGCCTCTTTCCCTGCTTGTTCTTTGTCTCTCAAATAAATAAATAAAACCTTTTAAAAAAATAGATAAATAAAACGTACCTTCTTTTCTAACTCAGGACAATAAATACTATAGTGCAGGACACGCAACTACCTATAATAAACTCCAGAAGTGATATTATTTCTTGAAAAGTGAATTAGAGGTACACAGCAGAGGCACGGGGCAAGGGGTGTCGTAACTGTGGCCTCTGGACTTGTGGTCAGCGTCATAGTCACCCAGGGATTGGGTAGCAATGCAGATGCCCAGGAGACACCACCCTTGGGTGTTCTGTTCGCTGAAGTTTGAGAAACACCGATTTCCGAGCTTGGCTGGAAATTGCATTTGGCTTGATAGGAGATGGGCTATGGGGTTGACAGCAGATTTGTCTGGCTGGGTCATTTGAGGCTGATGGTTTGAAGGCATTGAGCTTCTTGCAGTTGAGACTTCATCAAGGGGATGAAGCCTAGACGGCAAGGCATTTGCTGAGGGTTACATTTTAGGAAGACCACCATGTGACAGTAAGACTCAGGGGGCCCTACGATCTGAACCAAAACTGACCATAGATTCCTCTTCTCTTGCATGCCTCTGCTGTTCTTTCCACTCAAGTTTCTATGACAACTGTTCTGATACAATTTGCATTTATGAAAATCACATTAATTTCACCAGAGCCTCGGGGATTGCTTACAAATCAATATTTTTCACATCTGTGGAGAGTAGAAAACAACAGCAACCCTTTGCCCACAGGAAACAGAAGGAGAATTTTGCTCCTTTGTTAATTAGAAAGGCTCAGTGGCACACCTTCTGGAATTTTCACATTTTTCCTCTACTGTCTGCTAGTTCTCTCAAAGACTTCATTCTCCTAACATCCTAACACAGCAAATCTTATTTTCTTTCCTGAAAGAGAAGACTCAGAAAATGATGCCTTGTCCACATGCCTTTACTGGGGCATTTGACTAAAATTTGTTCTAAATCAGATTTTGACTAAGGGGTGGGGGGCGTCATTGGGGAGGAATTCCCCTGGCTAATTCTCCCCAAGGTCAGCTCACTCCAGCTCACCCTACCCAGAACCCAGTGACAGCTCCTTTAAAATTAAAAAATAGACTGCATAGGGGCACCTGGGTGCCACAGTTGGTTTAACCTCGAACTGTTGGTTTGGGCTCAGGTCTGATCTCAGGGTCCTAGGATCTCAGGGTCCTAGGGCTCCTTGCTCAGTGGTGAGCCTGCTTCTCCCTCTCCTGCCTCTCTCTCTTTCTCCCTGACAAATAAATTAAAAAAAAAAAAAAAACTTAAAAAAAAATAGGCTGTTTATATAAATTAGGACTTGCCACTGCAGCCCCTACCCAGCCAAAGGAAATCTGCTCTGATTTCAGGAACAGTCTTGTCTCCCCATTGTTAGAGTTTTCAAAAGGCATTAGGAGGGAAGATCTGTGTCAGCTCTGGTGGACCCTATCCTCGCAGCATCTCACGCGCCAACCTTTGAGAGCATCCACTGCCACTCTGGACTCTCCCTATGCTGCACGGAAGAACCTAAACAGATGGCCAACCTGGGCAGCATCTTGCTTTCAGAGCCTATATCCGTGCATGGGCCTGGTCACCCCAGGACCAACAAACAAAGCTGGAAGAGGACGACTGGGTGGGCTGCTGTGTCAGGGAAGCCACCACATGTCAACAGACTATAAGAATTAGGACTCTTTCCTTTATAAGTAAACTGATTTTTCACCCAATCTTGGCATATCTGTAGCACCTTTTATCTGTGTAATTCATTTTAGCAGTAATTGTACCCTCTCCCTCAGACAGACATGTTTTCTGTTCAGCCTTGCCTTCTCCACAGGCCTTGGAATACCTTGAGTACAGGAAATGTGATTTATATCTCTTTTGAATACTAAAACCACAGCCCTGGAAACATGATAGATAATTCTCCTTGAACTGAATGAACACAGGACGGCCTACAAGAATTGGGGAGCACCTCTTGAAGTTTGAAATAGGTGATGATAAGGCCGAAAAATGAAGGGCAGGAAAGAAAAAAAAATGCAAATGCAAATCATCAGGCAGTGAGTTTACAGAAATTATTATTCACAGAAGGGATATAAACAACAAATATATAGATTCTAAGCTTTGTTTTTGTTTAGATTCTTTGAAATTTGTGAAGCACATGCTCCAGATTTTATATATCTTTACATAGATATCACGTAGTTATGTTCATGGAGAGATGAAAAGATGCGGGGGAGGTTCAGATCATAAATAGAGGTAAATAAAATAGCCAGTTACTTGCAAGAAACACGTTTGGTATAATAAGGGACAACTTAAAACGTAGTTATTTCTAATACTTTCATGCACGCTGCATGAGCATGTTATCCGTGTCAGTTGACTGACCCGTGATGGTGGGGAGAGCTAGCATTTAGCTGTGAAAGGCTGATGGCATTTTGCCAAAGTCCCAAGAAGTTTCGTGATGACAATTACTCTCCTACCGTAGTGCTTGCCATCCTCCCACAGGCCACCAGCCATTTGACACAGGCTGATAAGCACTGCTTTGTATCATTTATGGGATTTCATGGGCAGAGCTCCATGGCGTTGCACGGAGATGTTCTGAAGAAGTCCTTGACGTTGGACATTAGAATGTCAAGTAGAGCAGCAGCTCGCTCTGCTGGGGAGGTACCACTCCCCGC
This sequence comes from Taxidea taxus jeffersonii, assembly GCA_003697995.1. Classification (NCBI taxonomy): domain Eukaryota; kingdom Metazoa; phylum Chordata; class Mammalia; order Carnivora; family Mustelidae; genus Taxidea; species Taxidea taxus. The sequence goes on along the minus strand of ML106619.1, from coordinate 14,512 downwards.
CAGAACGGTGGCTCGTGCCTCCTGGGTCTGGCCATTCCTACACACGTCTTTGCTTCTGGAGCTCTGAAAACTTCACTGCGTTCTCCAAATGCCAGCTTGGAGAGACGTAGGGAACACAGAATGTTTATCAATCTCTTCTTGTGGTGTCTGGCTTTCTGGTACTTTCTTCCTGTGCTGAATCGCGACAATGCTGTCAGGGAAACAATTGGAACCCTCTCCCCAGTGACTGCCGTCACCAGCGCAGTGCCAAGTCCGCCCTGACTGCCCGATTGAGACACGGCTGGGGACTTCACAAGCACCGTAATTATGGAGTCCACTCACCACTGCAAGGGGGAAACAGGGCCAAGAGAACATCAAGTTTAGGATTCTGTCATGTGTTGTTTTTCCTGCCTTGTAATAAGCAAAGTTTTAGCTCAGAGATGAAGCATCGTATTGAGAAACCTGGGTTTGCTTTCACCTCTGATTTCTTTGTTTGCCTGACAAAGTAGGTAGAGTTGTTGATTTTCCTCTTAGTACTTCTGGACGGACAGCGACCATCCCTTACTTACCTCCTTCGGCCAAACTCTTAAAGGTGGTTTTCAGGATTGGTTAATATGTCCTCAGATCACCCCGATGAGGAAGTTAAGTATCCTTGTTTTTCTGGTTGGAAAAAATGATGCGTAGAAAGCTTAGGCAATTGCCTTAGCCATTCAGAGGCTGAGGCAGGACTTGTCGCTGGGGGGCTGATTTCCTCAGGGTGTCTTGGAGGATGCTGTTGTCTTCTACCTTGTACCGTGGAGCGCGGTAAAGTGCGCCATCCAGGGCAGCCATGCCAGTGGTAAGAGCTAGCCTCCCACTCAAGGAGATAGTGGCTCTGAAACTACCCCCAGAGATGCCTCTTTCCCAGCTGACAGTTAAAGCAAGTGACCTTCAGCTCAACTATGGAAAGTCCAAGTGACTAATTTAATGAACCTTTGGTGTGTGAGGGGTGGAGCAGGGGAGACGGTGGCAGGAGGGAGGCTGCTTGGGCCAAAGGCCAGTATGAGCCATCTCCAGTCCGTGGCGGGTGTGGGGGCGGAGGGTTGAGTGTGAGATGAGAACAGTGGAGGTCAGGAGGAAACAGGCTCCTCTGTGTGCTTAAGGAAGAGAGTCTGACCATGGGGACAGATGGAAGCCCTGGGTTATGGAGGAGAAGCCAGTCAGCAAACCAGGAGCATTTCCTGTCTGCAGACAGGCAGAGGGCCAATTCTTCGATGAGCTGGAAACAGGAACCAGCGGGGGGATGGGGGTGGGTTGGTCAGCATAACCCTTTCTCTCTGTGGGTTTTGGGTCGTGAAGTGAAGGCGCTTGTTATGTCTGTGATCCTGAGAGCTTGTTTATGTGCCTGTGTGCCATGTTTTCTTTTATGTTTCCTCTTGTAATCCTTGATGGTCCTCACCCCCCAGAGACCACCCCGCAGACATGCTCGGGCATCCCCCGGCCAGGAGCCAGTGTTCAGGCTGCGATTATCTTAGCCAGCCATGTGGCGAGATATGTTTAGATCATGAGTGAGTTCTCGAATGCACGAGCTGAAGGAGACCAGGAGGCGGAGTGGGGCAGGGACTGTCCCTTGTCTTTCTTTGGCTCTAAAGAAGTGACTGCATGTCCAGTCGCATTCTTCATGGAGCAACTCAATAGGCACAAAGCCGGGCTCTTGGATGACATGGCGGTAACAACTGAACCTTGGACCAGAGTGGTCTGCTTAGCCAGAGATTTCCCTCATGTATTTGCTCCTTGAATTGTTACAACCCTGCAAGGTGGGTGGTATTTCTCTGGAGGAAAATGCGGTACAGAGGAATGCATGCAGGGTCCTAACAGAATCTGCCTCTGCTCCAAGGGGCCCTTTGAAGGGGCATAACCAGCAAATGGGCAGGGTGGAACTACAGAATGCTCTGGGCGCTGTCAGCACTCCCGGAACCTCCTCTGACTACCCTCCGTTCGCCCTTTCTGTGTCAACTTGGGTACTAAGCTCTATTGGAGTTTCCGAGGGAGTCCAGTACACAGGATCCTTCTCTCCCACCTGAGCTCCAAATAGAGAAACATTACCATTATTAAAAAAGGACTAAGGTGGGAGAGGTAGCCTGCCAGCTAGACTCCCAAGTTAGGGAGACCTCTGTACCCAGTCTTGGGCACAAAAGAGCACCTGTTCAACGTGACTTCCTTCGTGGAGAAGCAGAGAACTGCTCTCTGTGCACAGGCATCACGCAGGAGATAGGGTGGATCAGGACCCACACGTCTCTGGTAGAGTGGATCAAGGGGCCAAGAGACCGAAGTGTTACAGCTCCTGTGGCTTCGCAGATAACCTAGCAGTAGTAACCCTCCGGAGTGAAGAAGAATCACTTTCCCTAATGCTCCTTCCAGGATAGCTTACTGGGAACCTGCAGGCAAGAGAAGGTGCCCTCCCCATTCTCCCCACTCTCCCCATCCTCCCCATTCCAACATCTGTATTATAACTTCGTGCTCACATGTCTCTCTCTCCCGAAGGACTGAGCACTCTAAGCGAATGTCCTGGGTCCATCCCTTTACACAGTCAGGATAAGCACCCGAAAGACATAGCGCTAGGAGTTCTCAAGGAAGAAAAACTATAATAGGTAAATAAGAGCTGCAGAGGCAATTGGCCGCCCATCCTGTTTATCAAAAGGAACCGGGGGGAGGGACTCAGAGTGTGCTCCTGGAGTGGCCATGTTTCGAGTATGTGTAAGTGCCTGTGATTAATTACAAACGTGTTGCTGCTGGTGGATTAATCCAGCACTTAACAGGGGGCCTTCCCTTCCCTGCAGTGAATACAGCTCAAAGTCCGATCACCAGAGCAGCCGTGGCCACCTCTGGGAGCTTGCTACAAATGCAGATTCTCCCGCTCTGCCGCAGACCTGCTGAATCAGGATTTCTGAGAGTGGTGTCCCGGCATCTGTGTTTTAAACAAGCGCTCCAGGGTGATTCTTAGGCCGTCCCAGTTGGAGAAACATTGTTGCCACGTGCTTCCTTCTCCAGTCTAGGAAGAACACATTTGCAGAGTCAAAGAAGACCACAGTGAGAGTTCACATCTTTTGCAAGGGGCTGTTTTAAACACTTAAGAGTGTATTGTCTTCTTTATTTCTTGCTGTAATCTAGGAGAGTGGTTACTCTGTTCAATTTCATCTTCTAGAAGAGCAAACACAGACTAAGTTCCTGCAGCACTAGGATGGTTTGTGAGACCTTTCCTTGGGAGAGAACTTGAGAAGGGCACCCAAAAAACTCAGTAATCAAGATTAGTCATATTTTAATGTGCATTTTTTAGAATCAAAATTAATGCTAATAAGTTCATGATGAGCAGAATATCAGTAAAGACCCAACAGGCAGAAGGGTTACAATAATTTACCAAGATGACAGGGTTAGTAAGAAGTAGAATAAAGACTTGAACCCAGGGAGGTTGGCTCCAGAGACCACATGCTCAGCCCCCATGCTGTGGGGCATTTGGAGCAGACAGGAAAAGTCCAGGCCCAGGAGCGAACATTGCCTGGGCCAAAGGGATGCCTAGTTGTTCTGAACTCACTGGAACCTCATGCAAAGAGCAACAACAACAAATCTAAAAACAGAAGCAGAACATTCGAATGGGGCCTAAACTTCACAGCTTGGCTGTCCAAGAACTTAGGTACACACAAGGAAGATTTCCAGAGCTTTCCTCCCAATTTTCCTCTGGCTGGCTCCTGCTGGGAGAATCAGTGGGTAGGCCTACCCTGCATTCTGGCGGCAGAAATGTGATAATTAAAATCACTTAATATAACTGCAGTGCCCTCCTTGGTCCCCCCACCTTGGAGAGCTAGGTTGAGCACTTCTCTTGCTTTCTTCCAAGCTGCAAGATCCTGGCAGGCAGGCAAGCTGCTTGTCTTGAGGGCTTGTCATTGAGAGCCGGTCACCTAGAATGCCCCAACATGTTTGAGCCTCATTATTAAACTGCATTGGTATTCTCCCAGCAAAACCGCTCTCCTTTTAGCAAATCAGCATTCTGTGAACATGATAGTTCCTAGCCTGAAAACATTGTACATTTCGGTTGCTCCCCCCATGATTCTTCCTTGCTTTATACAAATTGACTCTAAGGAATATCTCTGGTAAATGTGTTCATCATCTGTCAGGAGACTGAAACCCAGTTATGGATTTTACATGATATTTTGAAGAAAGTATCAAAGGGCTTAAGGTTAGGTCCTACTTTCTCTCTCTGTAGTTGGGAACGAGGAAAGGATGTATTTTATCCACCTAGAATTTTTGCCCACCACATGCACTGTGATGTTTAAAGTAAGTGAGAGTTACAAAATGCAACACTTACCCATTTGGACAGAACTTCAGATAGCTGGTCAGTTTCTCTGTCCACTGTATTTTTTGTAGTGATGGTATTATGAAGTAAGTTGTTTCTCAGAATTTCAACCCAATGGAGGACATTTTTTTTTGGTGACAAAATAAGGCTGATAGCAATAGGTGCTCACTTTTTTCTCACCTTTTGAGTACCTACATTTTCTTTCATTAATTTATGGATCCTACAAATATGAATTGAGCACCTATTAACTAAAATCATGAGGCACAATTCCATCAGTAAGTGGCAGTCCATGCCCTTCAGGGGTTCACAGACTCCCAACAGTCAGGAGATGTAACCGGCCACTCCACTGCAAAGTAGGACAGAGGAAAAAGAAATAGTCTAAATGCTTTGGACTTTCCCACACCTGGGAAGAATCTAGAAGAAAGCTGTGTTTCAGCTAGGCCATGGATCAGAAGGACTACAATAAGGGAAAGTGCCCCGAGTGAGGCCAGCAAAGTTGGAGGGGTGAGGAAGTATGGACAGAACAAGTTCTAGAAGATGCAAGTGTCCATTAGGTCAGGGAGGAAGTAGAAATTAGATGAGGAATTTTAAACTATATTCAGGAGGCCCCAGGGAGCCAGTGAGGGTTTTGTTTTTCAGCAATGATGAGACAGAAGTAGAACTTCTGTCTACTGACACTGTTGAGCAGTGCTTTTTGGATTTTAGCCTGCATTCACATCCCCAAGGGATTTTGATAAAATGCAGGTTCAGATTCAGTCGGTGTTGGGAAGGGCTTGAGAGTCTGCATTTCTGAGAAATTCCCAGGTGAAGCCAATGCCACTGGCTTTTAAAATGGGCTTTTAGTAATGAGGCTTTAGAAATAGGTTGTGATGGGAGATAAACGGGAGTGGAGGAGGCCTGGAGAGTGTGAGACAGGGCTTAGGACAGTGGCCTCACAAGAGGGAAAGCAGGTCTGAATGAGAGAAAGGGGACATCTAATGGAAGTCAAATTTATAGGGCATGACAACTACCTTATGTAGATAGAGGAGGAGCGTGATCCCTCACGTACAATCCTAACACCCCCAGACTGTGGGGATGGGTGCTGTGAGCACACCCATTCCCTAACACTTTGTGCTGTAGTCATCCCAAACTACCTGCAAAGAGTCAGCAAGCTGTCCGTCTGGGCATGGGTCATTTTGCTGAATCTGAAAGAGATGGTGCTATATCTCTCCATGCCCTCAACAGACTAGCTCCTACAGAACCCAAAGAACTCAAATCAGGTATTACCACTTCCCAGAAGTCTTCGCCTGGTGCCCTACACCACCCCCTTTACCCAGGCTGGGTTAGGTGTACCTAACCCACGCTAGTACTCCGCGCTCCCATGACATCCTGTGAGGTCTCATATCAGTGCACTGTGTGCTCAGATTCCATACCTGTCACTGACTCTGTGTTTCTTGAGAGCAAGGGTTATCTCTCTCGGCTTTGGGACCCCAGCATTCCAATACATGGAGACCCAATCAGTGTTTGATGAGTGAATGAGTGAGTCTGGAGGAAGAGCAAAGCTTTTCTAGCCACAGTGGCAATGGCTTTTGCTTTTGTCCTTGTTGGTAAGACAGCAAAATAGAAAGGATGTTGTGTAGACATTGAATTTAACTTAGTTTGGTACGTGGTAGCTTCGAGGTGCAGAAGAGCCAGGGAAAGCTGTCCAACAGGTAGTTAGAAATTTCAAATATGGCTAAGAAGATGATCTGAACTGGCTCTGATGGCTTGGGAGTCATTTGCACAGAGGTGACAGTTACAAACATGGTAGAGGACCCAATAAAGGTGGAGGGGGGATAGAGAGCCAGTCAGACGCAGGGGAGACAAAGAGAGAACAGAGAAATAGAGACAGATTGAGACAGAGGTAGACAGAGACAGATTGAAGGCAACAACTTCATCCTTCACTTTTGAAAGCCTTCCTTTTGTTAGACCCAACATAAGGCACCCTTTGGGAAGGCTGCATGTCTTGACACGGGGGCCGTGTTAATCGTGGGGTCCTTTAGGAGGCTGCAAGGGGAGAGTTTGAAGGGAAAGAGGTTTGAGATGCCCAACTCTAAGAGTTAGGCCTATGTGTGAAGTCAGGATTCAAAAACTGACTTCACATCCGTACCTCACAGGCCTGTTTCATGCCTTTCTAGCTTTTGCCTGCTCAGAATCTCACTCACTGCAGTGCAGAAGACCTTAAAGCTTGGCCCCAGCTCTCTCTGTCCCTTGCTTTTTAAATCACTTGATGAGATAATCTAATCAACTCTCTCTCTCTCTCTCTCTCTCTCTCACACACACACACACACGCACACACACATTCTGCCTTCTGCCAGGTAGCCTGTGTGCATTTAAGAATTATAAAACTTTTCAAGCTAGAAGGCCATTTACCTCCCTTCAAATATGACCCCCAACATTGTATCCTGAGCAGCACATCAAAGAGAAAGAAATATCCATTGCAGGCTGGTGGACACCCCTCAAATCATAGTATGGGTCAGCACCTACAAGGCCTTGAGAAAGAATGATCACATCCAGGCCTTTTTTTTTGCCCTTGTTGCCCAAAGCAGCATTTTAACAGACTTCTATTGTGTTGTTGTTATTGTTTTTTCCCCATTCAGTTCACTTAGAGGATGACATTTTGCCCTCAAATTCATATGCATAGTTGCTCTTAGAGATGTTCAGAGCTACATTCGTGACAAAATCAGACCTTCTGCTTTATTTGAAACAACCCCCCAAAAGAAAATCACTGGATCTAAATGAACAGAACAATTCTTTATGTCCATGCGAGACAGGCAGACAAAACCCAATAAAACTGAAGAAAGAAAGAGACATGGCGATGATTTGTTTTTCATAATTACTTATTCAGAGTAGAAAGGAACAGGGGAAGAAGGTTCCTTTTAACATGTCTCAACGTGACGGATGAGGTGTGCTCGTCACGCGTGTGCCGGAGAGATGAATGCGGGGCAGTCTTGTTAAAGGAGGCGGTGCACACTGGGCGGAGATGTATTTCTATCTGGAGCGCTGCAGATAAACACCAGGCATTCTACTTCTCATTTTCATTATGCTTAAAACCCCTCGCTGTTCTCTCAGAGTGGCAGGTGATGCGATTAACATGCATCAGGCCTTTCTTTTCTGTGTCCTGTAGCAAAAACGGTCTCCTTTTCAAGACACAGAATAAGACTGCCCCAAATGCATGTTTTCCTGCTAACAATACTCCCCAGATGTGTATGTGATAGATTTGGAAATCACCCTGATGTGCAGGAAACCTGCACCGTTCCCCGAGGTCATTTTCCCCTCCTTGTAACTCAGTCACATCGTTTTCTTTGGTGCAAAACTGGCTCAAGGAGAGTCCCAGCCAAAACTCTAGGGACCGAAAGAAAGAAGGAAAGTTTTAGCTAAATTGGCTTTGTTTCTTCACTTATGTGCAAAGGATAAACAAACTTTTTCTACCTAAAACACACTGCCTTTGCTCATGGAAGAGTTGAATGCAGCAGATTCTGACTTGAGCTATAGAAGCAATAAATTGGATCTGTGGTTAAAAAGGAAAAACTAACAATATAATTTTCCACATATCTGAGTACGGGAGGATTTAATGCACTCATGAATCACTTCCTGAGGCTATTATCAATTCAAGGTTAAAGATTTTTTTAAAAATGGTTAAGTGCGGGAAGTAGGAAAATAAGGATTATGCCATAAACTTTGATGCCTCCAAGTTATAGTCATGTGAAGACCTAGCTTATGTCATAAGCCATGTGAATATGTAAACTAAAACTCTGAGACTGGGGGATACCTGGGAGAGTGTAGTCCACATTGCTCAATTTTATAGGAACGAAGTATTGACAAAAAAGTTTAGCCATATACCATATATATAGTCCTTCCTTTGTACTGGCAATTATTAAACTCTCTAAAGCTTTTTAAATTTCTTTTTTTTAAATTCCCCTCCTTTTTTAAAGATTCTGTTTATTTATTTTAAAGAGAGGGAACATGGTGTGGGGGGAGGTGCAGAGGGAGAGGAGAATCTTTTTTCTTTTAATGATTTTATTTACTTATTTGAAAGAGAAAGAGCAAACAAAGGGCGAGGGTCAGAGGGAGAAACAGATCCCCCACTGAGCAGAGAGCCCAATGCGGACTCCATACTAGGACTCCGGGGTCATGACCTGAGCTGAAGGCAGACCCTTAACTGACTGAGCCACCCAGGGGCCTCTGTTTGGTACCTTTAATGAGGGAGTTTTGACACTAACTCTTGCATGTGTATTCTACAATGGGTTTTGAATAAATAAAGGATAGAAAGGACATGAACCCTACCCTGAAGTAACTCGGTGGTTGACCTAAAGTGTCATGATCCTTGGGAAACCACATGGCTCTTCATTTTGAGCAAAGTACATACCAAAACAGGCTGGAAGCCTGGCACCACTTTTCTTAACGCTTCTACATTAAAAATTAGGGCTGCCAGCTGCATCTTTTAGACTGCAAAGACTCTCAGAAAAAAAGTTGGTAACCGACAGCATTTCCAACATGGAACTGTTTCTCTCTGTTTCTCACACACAAATGGGTGACGGGTGACTGGGAGGGAATCCTCAGGTTGCGCTGACACAGTTCTGTCTCACAGCAGCATTTGAGGGGTCCCTGTGGTGCAACAGGGTCTGTATAAAATCTGGGTGCTATTTGCTGAATACCTGCTTCATGACAGGAATTCATGTGAGGTGCTTTATACACGCATCTCCTGTGATCTTCAAAATAGCCCCAGGATGTGCGGCTGTGCGAGGGGCCCGGAAAGTTTAGATGACAGAATCCCACAGCTGTCGGGTGAACACTTAGATTTGGACTCAGCCCTGTCTGACTCTAAATTCCATGGTTTGGCCCCAGTTCTGCCTCCCAGAGCCACTGCTGATAGCAAAATTGTATCTCATTCTTCAAAGTGATTTTAACTCTGAGCCAGGAGTAAGGACAGATAGCCAGACCGGCCTGGAGATCAGGTTTCCATTTCCTACCGTCAAAAGAGACCACCAGGTCCCATATCCTGTCTGAAGAGTCCTGGGAGATGAAAGGTGAAGCTTCTGCTACCAGTAACTTGAAAGTTATACCCTGATGGTGCTCCCGTATCAGACACCACCCCAGCACGGTGATTTGCCGACGCAGAGCTTTCCCTTCCTGTGGTTACTGGAGTGTGTTCAGAACCATCCGTATTGGATGTGGTCGCACTGCCGTGTCACCACGTGCGTGTGGGACAGACTGCTCCCATGGCAGTCCCTCACATTTATAGGTAAGCCACAGTTATGAAAAAGCCCTTATACAGTGTGATTTTGTCAGGCCAGTCCCTTCTACAAACCAGGAGCAAGTGACAAGTGACATGTGACACAGCTCATACATGGAGGGGACAGGAGCAGAACCCCACATCTCTTAACTCCTGGACAAGTGTTCCTCCTACTTGAGCCCGGCAGTTGAAAATTCCCAACCTTATCATGCACTTCTCATCTTTTCCCTGAAAAATCACAAGGCAACAGGATGTTATCTGGCCTAGCGCTGTAAATATTTTAGCATTTAAATGAGGAGGAGAAATGAAGAGAAAAAATGTTTCTGTAGAGATTTTTTTGCAGAGATAAAGTTCTCTTGGTCTCCATCCAAAGATTTTCAGCATTTAATAAGACTATTGTCCACAAGTTGGTACAGGGCTTAGCAGTGAGTTGGTAGCTGTGTGGCCATCCCAGTCTCCCTTCGGGTTCCCAGGGGGAGAGAGGAAGCAAGGCTTGGTGCTGGGAAGAGGGGCACTCAGGCCCTGGCTGGAAGGGCAGCTTGTCAGCCCTCTCAGCCTCAAGCTTTACTGGCTTTGAAATGCGGATAAGAATTCCTGTTTTGCCCATCTCACAGAGCTGTTTTCTAGACTCTGGTGAGGCAACATATTGAAAATTCCTTGAAAACCATTTGCATTACATGCCATACAAACGTAAGGGATTATTATTAATATTATTAATGGATTACAGATTCCATGGCACTGAGAAAACAATGGAATTAAAAGAATGTAGTGCGCTGGGAGTTGGTTAGGGCAGCCTTCACTCTAAGTTACACTGGCTTTTCCTCAGTCCTTCTCTCAAGGACTGAGGAAAAAGAAATGGGGGAAATAGTTACAAGGACCGAGAGTGGTACTTGATATATGTCTGGCCTCTTTTCCAGAACTTTCTAGGATGAAACCCACCTCATCAGAGAGCCTGTCCAATGACCCTGAAGAGGATTGCAAGGGTTCTTCTTATTTGTTACTATTTCTGTCCTTCTAGGTTTACTCCACTTCCTGTAAGTCCATAGTAACAGTAGAGCTATTCATCAGAGAGCAAGCCCATGGCTCCCTCTCTTCAAAGGTCAGCTGTAGGGGGGTTGTGGCACAAATATTTGGGGGAATTACTTAGTGACTCGGGGTCCTGTATCAGTGGGACTAGGCTGATTAATTTACACCCTCCACAGAACCCACTGTCACCATGTTTCTGGTCCCAACCTATACTCCCAGCCTCCTTCCCCTCACATGTCCCTCGCACTGGACTTACTGGAAGACTTGCCCAGAACTAAGCATGCCAGCCAGCCCTGGAATATAAACACAGGTTCTCTTTTTTTCCTCAGTAAGCATTCTTCTTGACCATGTTATGAGAATTTTTCTCTAGCCCTATGTGTTTGTTTTAGGTCCCTGGAAGCCTTCATTATGGTTCCTCAGCATCTCCCCATCCCCCACCCCCACCCAGCAGCTACCTGGTCAGTGAGAGGCCCTATCCGTTAGGCTGCAGAATTGAGAAGAGAACTGAGCTCCGAATGGAAAGCCCAATGCTCCTTTCTTCCCATCACACTTTCTGCTGAAATTAGGAGACCCTTCCAAGCCCATCATTCCATTCTGTCCTGTTCCTTCACTCTCCCAAGCCCTCCTGAGGGAGAACGTCAGAATGATATTCAGGACAATTGCACTAACCTCTTCAAACACTACAGTAAGGTGTCTGAAATAAAATGTGTAATTATGGTAGGGGAAGGCTACATCTGATTCCAAACAAACCTCATGCTCCCCCAGCTATAATTAGAGAGCAAGGTTTGCAGCACACATTTTCCCATGAAAGCCGGTTCAAGAGAGGCTCCTGCTCTTGGGGGAGGGGGGTCCTGGAGGTGAAGACTGTGATGAATGATGCCACATCGGGGTCCCCTTCCCAATTCCAAAGAGACCATCCGTTATCCTTCATAGAGTCTACAAGCCAAAAATATGAGCAAGGAACGAATGTTCAGGGTTTGGGAGAATAGTTTCCTGATTTATTTGTCTCCGGACAGGGACAAATTAGAAACAAGGAAGGGAAGTTAGAGACACCCACAGAAACCCACAGACCGGAGTGTGCAGAAGTAAAAACTGTCTCTTCAATGCTGCCGAGCTTAAACGAGAAACCCTTGCTTGCAGCTCTGGATAAAATTAGACATTGCTTTGAATAATCACGCAGGTCCCCGCAACTTACAATCCACAATAACAGGAGTAGAAGTGAGGTGCACAAGGGCTCAGAGGCTTTCCTATTTCGAGGACCATCCCAGTGAATCTTCTCTGAACTGAATTTCCCCACTGCCCTCTGAGGGCTTTTGTAATTCGGCATATTTAGCTGTACCATGTTGTACTGCTACAGGAAGAATCCCACTTGTCAGCAGTTTTAAACTTTGCTAAATAAAGGCTTATTGGCAAAAGGCAGTGAACACTCTGATAATGACCCAACTTTAGAAAACACACACCCTGCTGTGTTGTATTCAAGCCACAGTTCTATTGAAATAAAAAAGAGAGACAATGCCTGCTTTCAGACATTAGAAATCCTTTGTATTCCAATAAAAGTCTAAATTAATGTTTTAAAAGGTTATTGCTATTTTTTCCCACTTAGCTGGCATCATTTATAAGTCTTATTTAGACAAGGTCCTACGTTATTTTACTATTTCTTTTTGCACAAAAGCTAGTATTTGATGGCGTTGGATCATCAGCTTCTGGTTTTCATTAGACAAACCTGAAATACCCTATTATTAAGATTAAACAAAAAAAATAGTTGTTTTCTTATCCCGAAACCTATTATTTTGAGGCTACTCTGACCAGAGGAAAATAAATCAGCTTTGTAAAACCCGACAGAGAGATACTTCGAGAGGAGCAACATAACCTCATCAAGGCTGCATTTAGGTTGCTTTTGTATACGTAGTCCCTTCCTGGTATTGAGCCTGGGAAAGAGGGGGTAATTTAATTCTTCGACATTTGCAATACTTTCTTCATTATGGAAGGACTTTCAAAGTGCAAAACGTATGGCAACATACACTGTTTGCCTAGGGAATTTCTTCAGCATCCTGGGAAGGTGCTCCCGAGAATCCACAATAAAACTCCACTCAGACCCAAGGGTTGAAAGGCCTTCCATCTCCATGTCACTTGCACTTAGCCTGTGTTTACTCAGCAGAAGTCGCAGACCCAGCCATCCACAAAGAGAGGGGTAGCCACAGCACCCCAATGGAGAAAAGAAGTCAAGGTAGCAATTCACAAATAAGAACTAACCTTCCTACCCATTTAAGCGGGAACCCTCGCCCCCTCTGATTTCTCTGTAATAGATCAGAAATCTGCTAATAGATCAGCCAATGCCTATGGACTCTTCCTCCTTATTCTTACTGGTCCATTGGACCTGAACTTGGAAGTCATCTATCCAGGACACCTGCCCCAGCCTACCAAAGAGAAATGAGGTGCTCCGCCCACATGCTTGCAATCTGCATGCATTCCTCTCTTGGACTTGTTGATTTCTCACACTGAACTATGAGCAGCATGATGTCAGGGACCGTATTTTTTCATTTTTCTATTTGCTGCAGCAAGCCCATCGCATGCCACATCCTAGGGGTTTCATAAACGCTGACAAAAGTAATATCTCCTCACATTAGCTTTCTTGGTTGTCCCATTCGTTTGCCACTTTCCCCCAGCTCTGCTGTGGATTGCTGTTGTGATGGTTGGCTCTTGCCAGTGCCCAGGTGGCAGCCCCACGGGTGATGTGGGCCAGAGGACCAGCACTGCTGCTGTGCCCACTGACCTCGGCATCAAGGCTGCCGTGCTTTGTGCTGCTAGAGCTCCCCTGCTGATACACAAGCCCTTCATCCTTATGATGCATCATTTTGTCCTTTTCGTTATTTATTCCCTGTGTCTTCATACTACGTCGCTCATTCCTTTTTTTTAAATTTAAATTCAATTAGCTAACGTAGAGTACATCATTTCAGATGTAGTGTTCAGTGATTCATCAGTTGTGTATCACACCTGGTGCTCATCATATCACTTGCCCTCCTTAATGCCCATCCCCCAGTTACCCCATCCCCCCACCCACCTTCCCTCCAGTAACCCTGAGTTTGTTTCCTGTAGCTAAGAATCTGTCATGGTTTGTCTCCCTCTCTGATGGCTCCCCGTTCTGTTTTTCCTCCCTTCCCCTATGATCATCTCTGCGTTGTTTCTTATATTCCATACGTGAGTGAGACCTTATGATAATCGTCTTTCTTGGACTGACTTATTTCACTCAGCATCATACCCTCCAGTTCCATTCACATTGGTGTGAATAGTAAGATTTCATCCTTTTTGATGGCTGAGTAATACTCCATCATATATATGCCACATCTTTATCCATTCAGCTGTCAATGGACATCTGGGCTTTTTACATAGGTTTGCATTTTGTGGACATTGCTGCTATAAACATTGGGGTGCAGGTGTCTTGGGAGTAAATACCCAGTAGTACTATTGCTGGATCGTAGGGTAACTCTATTTTTAACTTCTTGAGGAACCTCCATACTGTTTTCCAGAGAGGTTGTACCAGCTTGCATTATAACCCTCATTTCTAGAACATTCTAGGCATTGTCGTCAGGTGGCAGTAGGGAAGGCAATCTGAGGGCCAGAGGTCTGCTGTGCTCAGAATCACCCCTTCCTCTATTAGTGGCTTGGACTCCTATATCTTGGTTCTCATCCCTGAGAATGAGTTTTTTCTCAAGGTATTCTTGGCTCCTCATTTAAATGGATCTTAGTGGGATTTTCCTTCCGCATATGCATTTGATATAACCAAATATATTAATTCTGAGGTGAAGCATAATGGCAGCTCTAACTAGAGCCTCTCCTACTTTGAAGAACTGTCTGTCCATCAGCAAACTTTTGCTCCCTTCCATTTCAGGAGAGATGTCAAGGGTTCTGGTAGGATTTCCAGA
>ML106618.1:22899-39159 GCA_003697995.1 Taxidea taxus jeffersonii | reverse complement strand
TTTTTTTTAAATATATATTTTTAAAATTTATTTATTTGACAGAGAGAGATCACAAGTAGGCAGAGAGGCAGGCAGAGAGAGAGGAGGAAGCAGGCTCCCTGCCAAGCAGAGAGCCTGATGCGGGACTCGATCCCAGGACCCTGAGATCATGAGCTGAGCCGAAGGCAGAGGCTTAACCCACTGAGCCACCCAGGCGCCCCCACCAGAAAATTTTAGCAACAAGATTTTAGGCCTCTACTCTGCTACAGATCAATAAAGTCAATCAGTAATGATCATATTAATAGGTGACATTTCAAAGGCTATGCGTGGAATTGGGGCTTCTGGCTGGCTCCGTCAGAAAAGCCAGAGACTCTTGATCTCGGGGTCTTGAGTTTTAAGCCCCACGTTAGGTGTTGTAGAGATTACTTAAATAAATAAACTTAACAAAAAAGCCCCCCACAAAGACTACATGCAGAATAGACAGGGGGGGAGGAATAGTCCCAATTATTTTGAGATAGTTTTTTTAA
Source organism: Taxidea taxus jeffersonii (assembly GCA_003697995.1). Classification (NCBI taxonomy): domain Eukaryota; kingdom Metazoa; phylum Chordata; class Mammalia; order Carnivora; family Mustelidae; genus Taxidea; species Taxidea taxus. The sequence goes on along the minus strand of ML106618.1, from coordinate 38,653 downwards.
AATTTATTTATTTTTTTTATTTAAACATATAATGTAACCCCACCACCCTCTCCCAACCCCCCTCCCCCCCACCCCCATCAGTTTGTTTTATGACATTAAGAGTCTCCTTTGGTTTGTCTCCCTCCGATCCCATCTTGTTTCATTTATTCTCTTCCTACCCCCTTAGCCCCCACCCCCGTTGCATCTCCACTTCTTCATATCAGGGAGATCATATGATAGTTGTCTTTCTCCGATTGACTTATTTTGCTAAGCATAATACCCTCTAGTTCCATCCATGTCGTCGCAAATGGTAAGATTTCATTTCTTTTGATGGCTGCATAGTATTCCATTGTATATATATACCACCTCTTCTTTATCCATTCATCTGTTGATGGACATCTAGGTTATTTCCATAACTTGGCTATTGTGGACATTGCGGCTATAAACATTTGGGTGCACGTGCCCCTTTGGATCACTACATTTGTATCTTTAGGGTAAATATCCAGTAGTGCAATTGCTGGGTCATAAGGTAGCTCTATTTTCAATTTTTTGAGGAAGCTCCATGCTGTTTTCCAGAGTGGTTGCACCAGCGTGCATTCCCACCAACAGTGTAGGAGGGTTCCCCTTTCTCCACATTCTCGCCAGCATCTGTCATTTCCTGACTTGTTCATTTTAGCCATTCTGACTGGAGATAGTTTTTATTTTATTCTAATTCTCTACCTGGAAATTTCTTCTTTCTTTCCTGAATGGATATTAGTTGGTCATGTTTGGTGTTGATGGCAAAAAAAAAAAAAAAGCAACATTTAATTACCTTTTTAAAAAAGAAAATGTAAATCAACTTTGTTGAATTACAATTTACATAAAATAAAATTAACTTATTTAAAATGTACAGGTCAGTGACATTTGACAGATATACACAACCACATTACCACTGCTCTAATCAAGAAAGAACATTTCAGTCTTCTCAGAAAGTTCCCTCTTAACCCCATTTTACTCCACAGCTCCCTACCCAAGGCCACCATCAGTATAATCTGTAATCCCTACAGATTAGTTCTTCCTGTTCTAGAATTTCACGTAAATGGAATTAGACATTATGTCATCTTTTGAATCCAGCTTCATTTGCTCAGTAAAATGTCTGTGATATTTGTCCATGATATTGCTCATATGAATAGTTCCTTTTTATTGTATTTTAGCTATGAGTAGACCATAATTTGTTTATTCACATGTTTATGGATGTATGGATTTGCTTCCCATTTGGGTTACCATGAATAAATCTTTGAAGAATATTCAATGTCCAAATCTTTTTGTGGACATATGTCTAGGAATAGAAATGCTGTGTCATATTGTTGCATGATAGAGTTTTTTTGTTTGTTTGTTCTTTTACTTTCAACCTGAATATGCCTTTATGTTTACAATGTGTTCCTTATAAATAACATCTAGTTGGATCTTGCTTTTCTATCTAGCATGAAAATTCTGCCCTTTAATTGCTCTTTAATGTATATATTTATATTTAATGTAACTATTGACGTGGTTGAGTTTGTGTACTTCATATAATTGGATTTCATTTGGCTCTTCTGCTTTCCTTTCTCTGTTGCTTCTTTGTTGCCTTATTTAAGGTTAATAAAATATTGTTTAGTGTTTTCTATTTTATTTTTTATATTGAGTTTTTATTTATACCTCTGCTTATTATATTATTTAGTAGTTTCTCTAGGGCTAACAGAATGCATTCTTAATTATAGTAGTTTATTTAGGATCTATATTGTATCTCTTCATACTTCACATATGACATTGCATATTTCCTATTTCCCTCTTTTCACTTCCTACCTCACACCAGTGATTTCCCCAGATCCCACTTCCCATTTTCTGATTCCTGCTTCTTACTTCACAGATGTCATCTCACAGCAGCGAAATTTCATTTAACTGTTCACTTTGTTCATTGTAAGACTCTTATCCTATTTTTTACTTCTACACATATTGTAAACCTTGTCGTATAGCAATCATTTTTGCTTTAATAAACAATGTTATTTTTATGTAGATTATGAGAAGAATGACCACCCAGTCATTTATATTTACTCATGTATTTTCCACTTTCAGTGCTCTTCATTTCTTCCCATAGATCTAAGTTCTTAAAATCTGGTATTAATTCCCTTCTATCCTTTCCTTTAGCCTTTATTTATCAAAAATGTCTTTATCTTACCATTATTCTTGAGGCATATTTCTTCTAGTAATAGACTTCCGAGTTGACAGTTTTTCCCTCTTCTTTTTAGCTCTTTAGAAATATTGTTCCATTGTCTCTGGTTATCAGTCATTTTCTTTAGCTTTGAAAGTTTGATTATGATGTACCTACATGGGATTCTGCTTCTGGTTTATATGAATCCTGTTTGGGGTTTGCTGAGCTTCTTGGACTGATAAGTCAGTGTTTTTCATTGTATTTGGGAAGATTTTGATTGTCATTTCTTGAGATATTTTTTTCCTGCTTCAGTCTCATGCTTTTATTTTTTGCAACTCCAATTATATGTGTGCTGGATCGTTTGATATTGTGCCAAATATCAATATGCATTTTTATTCAGTTCCCCACCCCCGTTCTTTATTTTTTGCTGTGCTTGGACTCTACTTCTCCTTACTGCAGTCAGGAAATTGTCTGTAGGCAGAGAGCCAGGGTGAAAAAAAAGAAAGAATAAATCAATGATATTATTAATCTGTCGTCAAGTTCACCAACTCTCTGCTACCTCCAGTCTTCTCTTTGGTCCATGCACTGCTTTTTGTTCTTATTTCAGTTATTGTACTTTTTAATTTTTAATTTTAAGTTTTATTTGCATCTTTTTGTGGTTTCTGTTTTTCTCCTGAGGTTTTCTATTTGTTCTCTCATTAAGATCACATTTTCCTTTAATTATTTGAACATATTTTCCCTTGTTTTAAAACATTTATAATAGCTGCTAGTAGCTGCTTTAAGATTTTTGCTTGCCAAGTCTGTAATCTGGATCACATTTTCCATTTTCTTTATTTGTGTATGTAATTTTATTGACGAATGCTGGACATTGTGGATAAATTGTTATAGAGGCTCTGGATTCTGTTATTTTCCTTGGAAAAGTATTAATTCTTATCTTGCAGTTTGAATGCTGGCTGATCACCTTGAACATGTGCAAACTTGGTTTTATGCTTGGTTATTGCATACCTATAGGAAGCCTATGGCATTTCCCAAGTTCCTCTAACTTGGGGGAACTCAGTCTGAATTCCACTTTTTTGGTGAATCTTGTTGGGGTTTGGATTTAGCCTTTATTAGGGTGAGATTAGAGGAAGTCTTATTTTAGGGTGTGGTCCCTATCCTCAGGAGTGGCATTTCTGGAATCTACTCTGACAGGGCTGGAACTCTGACAGACTCCAGCACTACCCTTTCCTGCCAGTGCTCAACCTCTAGTATCTATCTGTGTTTTACTTTCAATCCTGTAGTAGCTGCTATCTAAAAAAATCGTGGGTGTCTCGACCTGAGATGTATTTCCAGCCCTCAGCCACAGACTCATAGGGGATCTCATCTTGAGCTTATGGGGATCCTCCCTGTACATTTCTCTCTGCTAGTCCACTCTGCAGATTCCCGCGTTAGCTGCTCGCAGTTCTCACCTCTGCCTCTGTAGCAGTGTGACTGAGCTGTGCTGGGAGCTTAGCTCTCTGTACTCCAGTCAGAAAATTGTTTCTAGGCAAAAAGCCAGGGTGATCGCAGGTTGATCTCATGAATCCCTCTTTGCAGGAATTGAAATCCTGTGCTGCTTTTCTTTTCTTTCTTTTTTTTTTTTTTTAAAGATTTTTACTTATTTATTTGTCAGAGAGAGTGGGAGGGAGCACAGGCAGACAGAGTGGCAGGCAGAGGCAGAGGGAGAAGCAGGCTCCCTGCCAAGCAAGGAGCCCGATGTGGGACTCGATCCCAGGACGCTGGGATCATGACCTGAGCCGAAGGCAGCCGCTTAACCAACTGAGTCACCCTGTGCTGCTTTTCGTCCATTGCCTGGAAACAGTTGCCTTGTATATTTTGTCCAGTTTCATACTCATTTCCAGGAGGAGGGCTGATCTGATACCAGGTATTCCATCATTGTGAGAAGCAGGAGCCCTCTACTTACTTTGATCTTTAATAATGGCTAGCATTTATTGACTATGTGCTTTGTGCTGGATACTCGTCTATTTATTTTATGTATGTTACTGCTTTTAATTCTCACTATAGTGCCATGAAATTGGGACTGTTGTTACCACAGTTTTATAACTGAAGAAGCTGATGTGCAGAGGGTTAAGGAACTTGTGGCAAGACATCAGCTAGCAAGTGTCCAAGAGTCTGGATTCAAACTGGCAATCTGACTTGAGAGTTCATGCTTTTAAACAATCTACTCCCTCTGGGAATATCACGCAGTATCTGTTTTTATCACATAAAATATATTTTCCCTCCTCTAATAATGAGGTGAAGTACTTCATAAATGCAAGTATGATCATTCCCATGGGAACCCCCAGGAGAAGGTATGGCCATGTTATATTCTGGGATTGGTGTATAAGTAGTTTTGTAAGTCCTATTAGTATAACAATTACCAACTGTTGCTTATATTCAGGATTCATATGGTACAGAGGGCTTCTAATTTCTTACTAGTCGCATATACTAGTCTTTTGAATATCTGAGGCAGAGCCAAACTCACTCAGCCATGGCTCTGGAAAACCCCAAACTTAATCTTTTTTTTCATATGCTTTTCTCATCTTTGGACCACCTGTTCCTCCTGTCACCTTCATCTTACAGTCCCAGGCCTTGGCTGTCCATTCTTAGATACTTTGGGTTTTCTTTAGAGGGTAAATAGGAATAAGCATTTCATCTATTCAGGTGAGGCAAGAACATGAGAAATAAGATGTGAAACTGTTGCCTTATGGTTGGGGTTTTTAGCTGGAGACTAAGGAGACCACCGAAGCAGACACTGTTTTCTGACTGCTGTTCATAGCTGCCTTGATGGATGACCAGGGGATAAGGATGTGTGAACACATAAGACTTTGGTTATATCAGAATCGAGAGCCATGCTTTCCCTATAAAATGCTGTTACTCTCAAATGTGTTCAGCAGCAAGGGGGAAGTCAACATTTAGCCATGTATATTGGGGTCTTGACTCCTCACCAGTGATACAGCTATGAATTTTGGTTAGTTGCCCCCATATATCTTCGCATCATGTTATAATCATTTAATAGCCTCTGGAGGACAGGGGGTTAACCTAGGGGAAGAGATGTGCTAACAGAGAAGCTGAGTAGGGTGGCAGATAACAGATCTGGGTTCTAATCTGATTTTAAAATCATTTTAAATGATTTTAATCTTGGGTAAATTACTTAACTGTTCCATAATCTTGGGTAAATTACTTAACTGTTCTGAGCCTTGGTTTCATTGATTCTGATATGGGAATCATAATACCTGTTGTATCCAACCTTAAGGACTATTGTGAGAGAATGAAATAATGTGTATAAAAACTCTGTTATTTAACCTAGTTTCTAAATGATTTTCTGAGAGTAAGAGAGTCAATGGTATGTAACTTCTGGCAATTCGCTTATTGCGCATGTTCTGATTTTTGGAGAAAATATAAGTGGAACCGTTTGGCTGGGAGATTTGGACATTCACAGAAAAGGAGCACAGACAGGCTTAGGTTGTCAAGGAGTATCAGGGTCTGAGTCTTTGAGAATAACCGAAATGGGTGGCTGAGATGAGGTGGTAAGTTAGTGGACATTTTCTAAAGTCCTGGTGCTCAGTGCTGTGCCAGATGCTGTGGGGAACATAAGCAGGACCAGGGGGTGGGGTTCTATCCCCTCTGGGCATGTAGTCTCCTCACAAGGTAAAACAGGGTGATGGTTAACAGATGCTTCAGGAAACATGGCAATTTGAGTAGGTTGGCGACCAGGAGAAACTGAGGGGTAGGGGGAAGTTTTGAGGAGGAGGTAAATATCCACTGTTACTTTGACCAGTCCTCTTCACCTTCAGGCAGGATGAACCTCATTCTGTCAGCTTTCATCAGTTCCTCTCCCAAGTGGGGCTTTTCCCGGGGCAGGTACTTCTAAACCCTTCAGCTGATAGGATCTGGCACAGATGAGGCGGATCCAGGCTCAGGGTCTGACAGACTGAGTAGACTCAGGCCTGCACACCTATAGCCTTTCCTTCAGCACTTACTGTCCCCTTCCACCATGGGGCTTCTGCGTTGCTTTCTTGGTTTAACTTCCAGTTCCTCGGGAGGGCAGGAGCCCGCCTGTGAGCCTTAGCTATCTGGGGAGGGTGATGCCCTCTCTGCAGAGGTACGAGCAATACCTGAGCTATGCCATGGATATGGTTGCCTTGGGGGAGCCAGGGCTGGTGGAGGGTGAAATTTTAGGTTAGAATTATAAATGAGAAGATATTTGGGTGGAGCTGTATCAGGTAGATGCCTGGGGAAATGGTGATTCAGTGGGTAATTAGCAAAACAAAAGTAGATTGGTGTTCAATTAATCTGCTGCTCTTGGAGTTCAAGTAGTGACCAATAAAGGAGATAAATGGCTGTCACATGAAATTGGCAGGATGGAGGGTGCTGCCCCAGGGAAGGGAGCCATCTTCCAGGCCTTCATGTCTCAGTTAGGGTCCTGGCAGGAAGACGGTGGCGAAGGTTCGGTTGAAGAGAGTTTGATAAAGGGACTATTTAAGGAGGTATGGGAAGAAATAAGGACAGCTGCATGGATGAGTAACAGTCCAGGGACCGGAAGCTGTTAGGACCACTGGCTGAAGGAAGAAGGGGAAGGAAACTGGTAGAACTGTAGTTGTGGGAGAAGGGCTTCCCAGGAGGAGCTGTTGTCATATGCACACACACACACACAGCCCCCTGGAGTTCAAACACCACTTTACTATCATCTTGGAGTGCCAGCACACATGTCACTAGTTTTAAATGCAATCTTTATACTCACTTTAACCCAGATCAGGGTAGCACAGAAATTAGGCTTTCATAATCGAAGGCCAGACTATTTTCTACTTGATCCTGATTTTGACCGCTAAGTCTAACACCAGAGTTCCCCCCAACCCTTTTGTTCTTGACTCAGAATCTCAGAATCTTTCTCAGTTCTGGAAGTTGCTCTTAGCTAGTCTTACTCTTTCTGGTAGGAGGTTAGGATAGGCATCCAAGAAAGACTTTCCTGCCTACCCTGTGTCAGGACTTCTCTTCCATGATACCATCTGGTTTTTGAATGTATGATACCTCTGAAAGAGGGCTTTGCATGAAAACAAATAAACCTGAATGAATGAATGAATAAATGAATGAAATAAAAATGAAACCTTTGCAGAGATTCAAGACTGGGGCTTTCTCTTTCCTTCTCAGTTCAGCACATCTCTTCTCTGGAAACCCTAGCCTCAGAGTCCAGGCTCCTCTGGGCTAATCCTATTGTGGCAGGGACTTCTGGGCCCATGTTCCATCCTTGTACCTTTAGACTGTCTCTTTCAGCTTCTTTTAAAAACATTTTTTTCATTTCTAATCAATTTAGCTAACATATAGTATATGATTAATTTCAGGGGTAGAATTTAGTGATTCATCAGTTGCATGTAACACCCAGTGCTCATTATATCAAGTACCTTCCTTAATGCCCATCAACCAGTTACCCCATCCCCTCACTCACCTCCCCTCCAGCAACCGCAGTGTCTTCTCTATAGCTAAGACTCTCTTATAGTTTGCTTCCCTGTCCATTTTTATCTTATTCGATTTTTCCTCCCCTTCTCCTGTGTTCATCTGTTTTGTCTCTTAAATTCCACATGAGTGAAATCATATGGTATTTATCTTTTTCTGACCAACTTATTTCATTTAGCATGTTACCCTCTAGTTCCATCCATGTCATTGCAAATAGCAAGAGTTCATTCTTTTTGATGGCTGAATAATATTCTATTATATATATATATATGTGTGTGTGTGTATACATGTATATGTATGTATGTATATACATACATATTATACACACACACACACACACATGCACATACCACCTCTTCTTTATCCATTCACCTGTTGATGGACATTTGGGCTTTTTCCATAGTTTGGCTATTGTGGACATTGCTGCTATGAACATTAGGGTGCACATGCCCCTTTGGATCACTATGTTTGTATCCTTTGGATAGATATGTAGTAGTGCGATTGCTGGGTCATAGGGTAGCTCTATTTTTAACTTTCTGAAGAAACTCTATACTGTTTTTCAGAGTGTCTGCACCAGTTTGCCTGTGTAGGAGTGTAGGAGTGTTTCCCTTTCTTCACATCTCTACCAACATCTGCTGTTTCCTGTGTTGTTAATTTTAACCATTCTGACTGGTGTGAGGTGATATATCATTGTGGTTTCAATCTGTATTTCCCTGATGTCGACTGACGTTGAGCATTTTTTCAAGTCCACCATTTGTGTGTCTTCTTTGGAGAAATGTCTGTTCATGTCTTCTGCCCATTTCTTGACTGGACTTTTTGATTTTGGGGTGTTGAGTTTGATAAGTTCCTTATGGATTTTGGATACTAGCCCTTTATCTGATAGGTCATTTGCAAATATTTTCTCCCTTGCCTTTTAGTTTTGTTGATTGTTTCCTGTCCTGTGCAAAAAGCTTTTTATTCTGATGAAGTCCCAATAGTTCATTTTTGCTTTTGTTTCCCTTGCCCTTGGAGACGTGTCCAGCAAGAAGTTGCTGCTGCTAAGGTCAGAGAGGTTGCTGCCCATGTTCTCCTCTAGGATTTTGATGGATTTCTGTCTCACATTTAGGTCTTTCATCCATTTTGAATTTATTTTTGTGTATGGTGTAAGAAAGTGGCCCAGTTTCATTCTTCTTCAGGTGGCTGTCCAATTTTCCCAACACCATTTGTTGAAGAGACTGTCTTTTTTCCATTGGATACTCTTGCCTGCTTTGTTGAAGATTAGTTGACCATAGAGTTGAGGGTCCATTTCTGGGTTCTCTGTTCTGTTCCATTGATCTATGTGTCCGTTTTTGTGCCAGTACCATACTATCTTGATGATTATAGCTTTGTAATACAGCTTAAAGTCTGGAATTGTGATGCCTCCAGCTTTGGTTTCTTTTTTCACCATTACTTTGGCAATTTGGGGTCTTTTCTGGGCCCATAAATTTTTATTTTTTTATTTTTTTATTTTTTTTTTTAAGATTTTTTATTTATTATTTATTTGACAGAGATCACAAGTAGGCAGAGAGGCAGGCAGAGAGAGAGGAAGGGAAGCAGGCTCCCTGCCATGCAGAGAGCCCGATGTGGGGCTCGATCCCAGGACCCTGGGATCATGACCTGAGCCGAAGGCAGAGGCTTAACCCACTGAGCCACTCAGGCGCCCCTGGGCCCATAAATTTTAGGATTGTTTGTTCCAGCTATGTGAATAATGCTTGTGGAATTTTGTTAGGGATTGCATTGAATGTGTAAATTGCTTTGCATAGCATAGACATTTTAACAATATTTGTTCTTTCAATCCACGAGCATGGAATGTTTCCCATTTCTTTTTGTTTTCCTCTATTTCTTTCATCATAAGTGTTCTATTGTTTCAGAGTATAGATCTTTAAGTTTCTGGTTAGGTTTTTACTAGCTATCTTATAGGTTTTCTGTTTGTTTTGTTTTGTTTTACCAGTTTCTTCTATCCTGCTGTTTCTGAGGATGTTTTAATTTCCTTTTAAAAACCTCCCTGAGGGGCACCTGGGTGGCTCAGTCATTAAGCGTCTGCCTTTGGCTCAGGTCATAATCCCAGGGTCCTGGGATTGAGCCCCACATCGGGCTCCCTTGCTCAGCGGGAAGCCTACTTCTCCCTCTCCCACATCCCTGCTTGTGTTCCCTCTCTTGCTGTATCTCTCTCTGTCAAATAAATAAAATCTTCAAAAAAATAAATAAAAAAATAAAAACCTCCCTGAAACCTGACCTTGCCTTTTGAGCCATCATCATCTCCACTTACACTAACAACCATGATTTGTCTCAAATTATTTCCTCAGTATCTTCTCATCCTTTAATCACTCACAGCCCAGCTATTGTTGCTATCAGTTTACTGAAACTGAACTCTGTCGCTGTTGTTCTTGTCTTCAGATCTAATTGGCACTTCGTTAGTTCTTCTCTTCCCTCTTTCTCCATCCTGCAGAGAATTAAGCAGTGGTCAACTCAGTTATTAGACATCATCTACTCTCCTCTTTCTCCTGATGCAGGAGCTGTTTGTATACACCTCTCATGGATAGGCATTTGGCCTCTATTTGAAGGCTTCTAAGGATGACCACTGCTTGATGAGGTAATAGTAACTGTTTGGACATTCCTTTCTTTTTTTTGAGAGAGAGACTTAGGCATGTGCCTAAGTTGGGGGAAGGGGCAGAGGGAAAGGGAGAGAGAGAATCCTAAGCAGGCTCCACACTCAGCTCGGAGCCTGATGCCAGGCTCGATCTCACAACCCTGACATCATGACCTGAACTGAAATCAAGAGTTGAACGCTTAACCGACTGAACCACGTAGGTACCCCTGAACGTTCTTATATGGAGCATAAAGGCACCTCCTTCTGATTTCTCTATTCCTTAATTCTCTTTATTCCCTCTCTTTCTGAGAGTTATTATTAATTGAATTATTCAGTTCAATTCAGTTCACTTTAACAAACATTATCTGAGTGCCTATTCTGTACACTGCGCTCTGTACTTGGTAAGCGTGAACAGTAAGATTCCAAGAGGACTTTCTCAATTTTTCCAAAACTAAGGCAAATAAAGAAGGACTTGGTTCAGAGTTTGGGTAAGATGATAAAAAGTTAGCAGATGAATGAATTTGGGTTTTGAGTTTATGAGCTAGTCTGATTTCCCTTTTATAGGTCAATCATTCATTAAGCAGACATTAACTACTGCTAGCTATGTGGTAGATATTGTTCTAGGTACTGGAGATACAGTGATAAAGAAAACAGACAAAAGCTCTACCCTGTACAACTAACTTGCTAATGGAGGGCACAAATATTAATAATGTAAAAGCATTATATAATTTTAGGGGCACCTGGGTGGCTCAGTTGGTTAAACACCCAACTCTTGATTTTGGCTCAGGTCATGATCTCAGGGTTGTGAGATCGAGCCCCACATCTGGCTCTGAGCTCAGCATGGAGTCTGCTTTTTCTTCTTCCTCTGGCCCTCCCCTTGCTTGTGTGTGCTCTCTCTCTCTTTCTCAAATAAATAAATAAATAAATAAGTAAATAGGTAAATAAAATCTTTTAAAAAATGTATGATAAGCATGATATAATTTTGGATAGTATTAAATTCCTTAACTAAAATAAAGGAGCTTCAGAGCTCTTCTAGATAATGTAGTCATAGAACACCTTGGAGGAGGTGGCATTGGTGTAGATACCTGTTGAATTAAAGGGGGAAGTCCATGGGGGAACCAACAGCAAGGGCAAATGTCCAAAGACAGGAACAAGTAGCAAGAAGGTCAGTGTGATCGGCTTGTCTGGGTAGTAGCAGGAAGGTCAATGTGATTGTAGTGAACATAAGAATATTAAAAGATGAAATTGGAGGGGCGCCTGGGTGGCTCAGTGGGTTAAAGCCTCTGCCTTTGGCTTGGGTCATGATCCCAGGGTCCTGGGATCGAGCCCCACATTGGGCTCTCTGCTCCACAGGGAGCCTGCTTCTTCTTCTCACTCTCTGCCTGCCTCTCTGCCTACTTATGATCCCTGTCTGTCAAATAAATAAATAAATAAAGTCTTAAAAAAAAAAAAGATGAGATTGGAGAGGTAGATAGAGACCAAATCACTGGAGCCTTTTAGATTATCTTAAGAGGCTTGGATTTTTATTTTTTGTGATAGAAAGTTGTTGGAAGACATGCTTTGATTTATATTTTAGTCTAGCAACACTGTGAACAGTGGGTAAGGGGCAAGATACATTCACGTGGCTGTTTATAGTTCAGATGGGAAATGATGGGGATTAAGGCTGGTGGAGGTGGTGGGCAGTGTTGGATTCTAGATACATGTTTATTATAGTGTAGTGCTGACTTAACTTGCAGATGGATTGCAAAAGGAAGGGATTGAAGGAAAGAGAGGAATCCTGGGTGACTATGCAGTTGAGTAAATGGTGTTGCTATTTACTGAGATACGGAAGTCTTGAGGGGTAGTAACTTTGGTGCAGAAAAAAAACTACAGTATTTTATGTGTGTGTGTGTGTGTGTGTGTGTGTGTGTGTGTGAGAATTATTTTGAAATATTTCTGATATCATCTACTTGAGCCTTCAGGTTGGAAGAGGTCAAATTTGGGAGCCACCAGCATAGAGATGGTATTAAGAGCTATGAATTTAGATGTGATGGCCTAGATAGCTGAGGGGAAAGAAAGGTCAGAGAGTCCTATGGCATTCTAGTTTTAGAATTTATGAAAAGAGAGGGAGGCAGGAAGGAGACAGCAAAGACTGACCACCAAAGTAGGAGAGAACCAGGATACTGCAGCGTTATTAAAGTCACTAATGAAAGTATTTCACAAATAAGGGGATAGTCAACATTGTTGATTGTAGATGCAAGAGAAAGATAAGATGATAAATTGGCTATTGGATTTGGTGGTATGGGGGAGGGGTCATGAGTGACCTTTATATAAGCAGTTTCAGGAGAGGGTTAAAAGGACAATGGAACATGAGTGAATAGTATTCTGCAAGTATTAGGAGATGAATATCACAGTCCTTGTCTTCTTTTGTACACATTATACATACTGTTTTTTTCCACTGTTCCTAACATGATCTACTTTTTAGATTTTTCGATTTTTTTCAATCCTTCGTCAGACTGCTTCTAAATGAGCCCAAATGTTTCTAGCCACGTCCAATCCAGAACTGAATATAGTAATCCATGTGTGATCTGTTCCATGTAGAATATATCAGGAAAATGATTTCCTTCGTTCTAAGTATTCTACATCTATTATTGCAGCTAAAGATAGATGGCATTTCTTTTTCTTTTTGACAACCCTATTGAACTTTTGATTGATATCAACTTATCTAAGAGCTCTAAATCTTTAACACACATACTCTTTCAAAGCTACTCCTTCCTGTTATTTTATAGACTTTTTTTTTTTTTGGACTCCCAAGTGTTGTACTTCATCTTGTTTGATTCGGCTTGCCAAGGTCTGTTTGGGGTCCAAATTCTGTCACTCAGGGATTGTGCTCATCTTTTTATAGGCAGGTTCCTATGCCTTCAAGTCATTAATAAACATGTTACTTGCCTTCACATATTTTGTCAAAGTCGGCAGATATAAATTATAAGTTATTGATACATAAATATAGCTGTAGACAGGTCAAAGGCTTTTTGAAAGCACAATTCAGCCATGAGGGAGGCCACATCAAGTCAGAGAGTCTGGTTCTTACTTGCCCCAGATCAGAGCCAATTGGGTAGCTGCTGTTTTCACCTGCATGTGTCTAGACCTCTTCTCTAAATATCTTTCCAAGCTGGGTTGGTCCATTCGTCTCATCCAGTTGGGAACCTTGCTGACTGCAGCATTATTCTGTCTACTACCATCTGTCATGGCCTCAAAGATCTGGGAAACTTGGACAGGTGCCCCACTGAAATCAAGATTCCATATATTTATATTTCTCTGTGTTACCAGTCTGTCAGTCTGATCAATGAAGTTTATAATAAGCTTTTATTTAAAAAATAAGGTTAATAATAACTTGTAATAATATTTATCTACTGTATTGTGATGTTCAAAGTGCTTTAATATATGTTTTCTCACTTAACCATCACAATAACCTGTGATACCTAGGATGCTCCATTTTGTAGGTGAAGAAGCTGGTCATTGAAGAAGTTAAGTAGCTTACCATAGGTTTCATGACTGAAAGTGATGAAAGTGGCAGAAGTAGCCATTAAGTGGCAGAACCATGATTCAAACCATTCACACAGGAGCCTGGAAATGGGTGTCTGGGCAGGTTATTGAGGTAGTCTGGTATTTCCAGGAGATAGGGGACAGATGATGTCTGAAGCTTAACGCTTCTGTGGACACTCAGGGCTTTGCTCAGGTATGTGACAGAAGACAATTTTCAGATATCCATCACTTGTGGGGAAGCTCTTCTTTGACATATCATGGGGCCTGGCGTTCCCAGATACAGGAGTAGAGGTGGGCAGAGACTATGTTGTTAAAACTCTGTGATTCCCGGCAGATGGCTAGGGCAGAAATGGACCAACGGTGAACTTGTGCTGATTTCTGGTGGTCACAACTCTCTCTTTTTCTTTCTTTCTTTCTTTCTTTCTTTCTTTCTTTCTTTCTTTCTTTCTAGCAGTCAATTGTTTAACAGCTCTGTTTTATAGCTGTTAAAAAACAAAACTCAGGGGTGCCTGGGTGGCTCAATGGGTTAAAGCCTCTGCCTTCAGCTCAGGTCATGATCCCAGGGTCCTGGGATTGAGCCCCACATCGGGCTCTCTGCTCAGCAAGGAGCCTGCTTCTCCCTTTCTCTGCCTATTTGAGATTTCTGTTAAATAAATAAATAAATAAAATCTTTAAAAAAATTTCAACTGAATAAATTTGAACATTTAATTGGTTTTACTAACAGTTCATGAATCAGTCAGTATCTCATCTAGCAAGTAGAGAGCTCCAAGGAGTTGGACAATTTGGAAGGTCTTTATAGGAGGGAGATGGTACAAGGAAGTTATTAGCCAAAGAGAAGAAAGGAGTGTTTCAGGCAAGGTCAGCTTCGCTTAGGGGGTAAGGCAGAGGGGGGTCTTACTGGGTGGATTGTCTCATCTTCCTCTGGGGGTTGGAGAAGGGCCCATGTGACTAATATCTTATTGGTGCTTACCAGAAAATTCCTAACTTGTTAAGATGATATTTCTGGAGGAAGTTTAAGCTGCAATTAGGTTAGATATTAAGCCCTGGTTTGCTCACTTGGCCTAGGATAAGTGACTCCATTTTGGGCCTGTGGTTTTCTTTAAACAGAGCTTTTTAAAGAATCTGTGCAAGTTAGAGCTGGTCATATATATATACACCACTCTCTAGTTTAGAGGTTCATTCCTCTGAAGGATTAGTGATAGTGATTCCTGAATAAATCTCCAGTTATATAAATGTCCTTAAAAATAAGACTTTGCTACTAGTCAGACCTGGCTCAGTTGAACTGGACTGAGTTCAATACTTAGCTCTGTACTAACTAACTGAAAACTTGGACAAGTTTTTTAAGCTCTTATATATTCATCCATAAAATGGGAAAAAATGATAGTACATACTACATATAGTATTGTCTTGGGGACTAAATTAGTTAATGCGTATGAAGTCTGATGATTCCTAAGAAGTCAGTAAACACTAGCTAGTGTTGCTTTGCTGTTGTTCTGGTCAGTACCAGATGTATTGCTTTTTCACTGTTTCTTTTTCTCACATAGGTTTTCAGTTTTATCTTACCCATGTTTGCCCTACCCTTTTCAGTTTGAAGATCATTCTCCTTGGTAGAAGAGATGAAAAGCAAGATAAAAGTTGAGCACCTCTGCTTTCCCTCTGTCATCTTTTAACTTCCTGCCATCATACAAAGCTGTTTCTATCACTTCCTGGATCCTTTTCTTTTGAACACAGCTTTAACTAGTTTTGTGGGTTTTTTTTTTTAAACCATTTTTTCTAAGCCTTAGCCACTTTTCTTACAAGTTTAATCCTTATGTTTTTATAACTGCCCTGTTTTTATATGTTATGAATATATCCTGTTATGCATTTTGTTATATATTCTGATTTAATCTCAGAACTTTGTGGGTATTCATATTGTCTCTCTTAAGTATCTTTTGCATTGGGATTATTAGCTGTTATACTGCCAGAATAAAATCATTTATTTATTTATTTATTTATTTATT
>ML106618.1:0-17899 GCA_003697995.1 Taxidea taxus jeffersonii | reverse complement strand
GGGCCAAGAGGTGGGGCAAGAGGGTCATGGTCCAGGGTGGTCTCTGAGTGTGTGCCAGAAGAGCAGCTTCCTGGGAAGAAAGGATGTATACACTGCTTAGTTGTGGATGATGGCTTGAGATTACCTAGGGCTCAGTAGCCCAGGCATTAAGCAAGGTCCAGAACAAGAGAGATGAACTGAAGTTATGCTTACAAACTGGGGTTGGATGTTGCTTTTTGTAGTTCAGTGTGTGAAGGGGCAGTTCATTAAAAATGCTGGGTTCTAGACATTCCCTGACCCCTTCATCTCACCTCCATCACCTTTAAAGGTTCTGCCTTCTGAATTTGCAGTCCTCCCCTGCCCTCTCCTCTGGTCTGGGTGTGCCCCTGCTGGATTTATTTCCTCTCTAAATTATGGCTTCATACAAACAGGAATTCAGAATCTTGCTCCTTCTTGCCTCTTTTTTCTTTGCCTCCTCTGATTCTCAGTTACTGAAGTCTATTCTTTGTGTACCTCAGGTTTTTGTTTTTTTTTTTTCTTCATGAACCCTTCAAATTAAAAGGAAGAAAAAAATTTTAGTAGGGAAAGAATTATGAGAAAAGAAGAGTTAATGGATTAATGGAAAAGCCAGGCGCTCTGTATTCTAACAATAGGTCATTCACAGTACTTATTGCAAGAACCATTAAAATCATCAATAGGTCATTAATGCTGACTTTGAACTAGCTCATCAAAATCTCACTATTAATAGCCTTCATAGCTTTGGAAACTATTTCAGAAAGCTTGAATTTTAACAGTCAGGAATTAAAGGTGGAGCAAAATGACTGTTGGGCTCCTTTGGTCTTAAGGTCTCAAGGGAAATGAAGGGTGTTTGAGATCCTTTCCAAAAATGTGAGATTGTTGTGGAGGGCAGGGAATTGAGTTCTCTTATAAAACATCTTCTAGAGTGGACAGAGATAGAGTGGACGACATACTGGTCTGACCTGCCAAGCCAGGTACACCTTCCTTTTCAAAATGGTGGAACTCGGGAAAGGAAGCCATACTTAGAAGATGCTGTCAGCAGCCATCTCAAAAATGACAGCTGTCCTACTTTCTTTTGCAGTCCTTTCATGACATAACAGATCTCATTTCATTCGAGCCTTTTCTAACACCGTACTCCTGAATTACCCCTTAATTTCTTCCTGTTATTCCTGCTCAGTCACGGGCTGTGTAAGAGGATTTTGCAGAAACTGGGGTCCTGGGTGGGTCAAGTCACACAGGAGGCCTTGAACTGAATCTACCATCAGGGCCTGGGAGGTGCTGAGAGCTCTTCCCAAGGTGGAACGTGGCAGACAAGATGGGCAGTGTGACACAAAGTCAAGGCTGCTCTTTCAGCCACTTCCTGTCCCTCTTAGTGTAGGGGTGGTCTTTGCTTCAGACATACATTATGCGATACGTGGGTTCTGCCTTTTATATGTTGTTAAAGCAAAGGTTTCCTTTTCCCTTTGAGCTGTTAGGGGGAAGTTAGCAGTTTTATCATTATCTTAATTTTTCCTTTATGACTATAGTCTTCGGGAAGGTTTTGTCCACATCTATGCCTGGGTACATATGGGGGAGAAGAAGAAAATACCACCTTTGCACACTAATCCCTAATTTTATAACCGAGGAAATTAAAGAAACTGTAGATTAGAACTTTGAGAGTGCAAGATCTTACACAGAAATAGCAGAATTAGCATATGAGGATCGTGTACTTTGAGGAATATGTGCAAATTATGACATGAGACGGTATAGAGATGTCAATATGGATACACATTCCAGATCTTTCTATCCTTTCACTCTGCTTTAATCACTGTGAGGCTGAACCTGGTTTAGGTAATATCTGGTCCCCCACCACTGATCAGATTAGGATTAGCCAATGGGACACTTGGGAAGAGAGAGCATCAGCACAATGAGGCTTGAGGTCCACTCCCCCAGTTTCGTCCCTATTACTTTGTACCATGTTGTAGGGGTGGTAATGGCTGCCTCCTTCTCCCAACGGCCACAAATGCCCTAGGGTGACCCCTCTCCCAGGGCCAGCTCCTGCAGGGTTCCATTATTAGCTGCCTTACCTTGCCTCTATAGGTATCCAGGGGTTGTAACAGCTCCCACTGCTGCCAGACCCAGGGTGTTTTAGCCACCCACCCTTTTGTTTTCCTTTGACTCTGCTCACACATTTATAGATAGTCTCTTTGTTAAATTTGCCTCAGTCTCCCTATTTGGGATTGCCATCTGTTTTCTTTGGGACCCTGCTCATACAATACTAGATCTCTTATAGCTACATGTTATACCTACTACCACATTCTCCTTATATATGCTGTATGCAGTGTGTAGCTTAAGTCTTTCTCAGCACCAGCCAGTACGTTGTGCTGGTTAGTTCCCTCAGAAGCATTGCTCATTGATTCTGGGAGGAAAGAGCAACAGGGGTAGGAATCCCTGTTCCTTGTGGACTAAAAAATGGTCTTGATTTTTTCCAGTAATGAGAAGAAAATGCCTCTTTACTTCCAGATTCTCCTTGCAAAGAAATAGACGTTTTAGTTGTTGATGGAACAGCTTCGTCTTCTGGCCCAAAAGCAGTGTAGATGAATTGTTGTGGAGACAGTTGGGGTTTGTTGGGTGACAGAGAATATCCAGTTGGGTCGAAGTTAGGCCAGCCTCACCCTTGGTCTTCATCTCCCCTTGGTCTTCATCTCCCCTTTGGATTCAGCTAGGTGGCTGAATGCTTTTGGTAATCAGCAAGTATGGTGCTTAGTATTACATTGGAGCAGTACTTAGCCTCAAGCAAAGATGGTGGCCTCCTTATAGGCTCCCCACCCAGGAGAGCAGGGCTCCTGGAAAAGAAGGTCAGTATTATCTTAGCATTCATCCCTTTACCCTGGATAGTCTGATTCATTTTTATTACACTTCTCTAAACTCCACTGGGTTTATTCTGTCCCTATTCTCTCTCTTTAAAAGAAGGCATGTACCTAATAATTCAGACAATGTACCATAGAGGTCACTTACCGTGGTTGTACTTTGCTAATGTCTGATGTTTTGTACTGTGTGCAATACAGGACTTTAATGGCATTTAAAAGTGCCTCATCTCATTGCAATCTCCTGTCTGATTCTCTGCTCTCACCTTAGTTCTAAGGTTAGGCGATTTGTTCTGTTGTGTGAATATTAGAATCATTTCTTTCTCCCAGAAAAAAATGTCAATGTGAATTTTTTTTCAAGTTCAATCAAAATACAGTAATTTTTAAATCATTTGCTTTGTCTGTAGTGGTATTTCTTACGCTAGTGCCTCAAAGGATCTTGAGAATTGCTGAAGGCCACATAAACAGAATGTGTACTCTATCTACATTTAGTAGAAGCTGTGTCTCTAGTCATTGGGCTTTTTGGTTGTTGTCCAGAGAAAATGATATTGGCTAATATAAGGTGGGGGAAAACATATATTAGACTTGAAGGGAAAAGAAAAGGGAAAAAAGCCACAGAGTCCAAGGATCAAGATGGCAGGAATGAATACATTTCTTTTCTCCCGGAGATGTACCATTGGAACAAATGATTCTTGGTGGTTCTATGGTGTCTGAAGTTTTTGTGATACTCTGTGTAAGATTCAAAGTCCAGGGAGAGGGCATTTTTTGGCCCAGCATGGACCATCTCATTTGACAGTCCCATGGAGATTTTACTCACTGGGCGAGGGGATTTCTCAACATACCACTTGAATGTTACCATCAACAGGAGAGCGGGTGCCAGGCAGGTAAAGCCAGCAGATGTCCACTTCAGCATCTCTCTTCAGTCTTTTGTTTATCTCTCTTCCAGATCATTAACTAAGATGTTAAATAAAACTAGACTTACCACGGGTGCCACAGGCTCCCCACCGGGCATTCCTCTCTGTGCCTTATCACTGATAATTGTTCATTTGCCTTTAGTCAGGCTTTAGCCTTTGTGATGAGCTTCACACAACTGTCAGCTCGAGTTTCATGTAAGGAATAAATTTTCACAAGCTGCTTTTAGAGTCAAAATGTATTACTTCATTGACTGTGTGCTCCTCGCTACTCATTTTGTAATCCTACCCCAAATAACAGTTCAATCTGGAAGACTGCCATTGGCCAAAACATCAGCCTTTCCTAGCCAGCTTTGGTTGTGTGAGTGAGGGCCTGGGCTGGGATGACCAGGGGCGCCCTGCGATCTGCCATTCTGGCTAATGAACTGGAGATACAATTTTGATTTCAAACGACCCGCTGAAGCACTTTAGTGCTCTCTGAACTATTGAGGAAAGATTGAATTAGACTCGGTATAGTTGTATAATATAAGCTTATTTTAGGGTATTCAAATCCGGGGAAAATAGGTCATGGTCATTGGTAGTGTGTATGGGGGACATTAGTCTGTGCCAGACACTTACGCTTTGCCCATATCATCTCTCTCTTGAACCTTCACCCTGATCCTAACAACCCTGCGAAACAGGTACAATTATTATCCTCATTTTCCTGATGCAGAACCTGGTGGCGAAATAGCTTGTGTAAGATTACACACTGAATAATATATATTTTATAGACTTTCACGTCTGGAGCGTGTTGCTGCTTGTACTGGCTAAGAATTTAGCTCCCTCTCTGTCTATTCACTGATTGCTCAGTGCAGTGAGTGAGATCTGCATTAACTGCTTACTATGGGCCAGGCCCTGTTGGAGGCACACAGTACAGAACACATAGCTTAAACATGGTGCCTTTCCTGCCATGAGGGATCTTACATTATGGTGGGTAAGCTAAGATATATATAGAAACTCAATTAATTCAGTGCTGCATGCTCTGATTGTGCAGTTCACAGGGAGTGTATACACTCAGCCTGCCTGATGCTGCTGTACCATCTAGAATCTTCTCTGGAACAGAACTGAGGAGAAGCTCAGGTTGGTGGGTATGTAGGTAGGAAGGCTAGATAGATGTTCATTGTGTCTCTAAGTCTTGCACGAAGATACTCATCATTGTACTGAGAGTACAAAGTAGCTTTCTGTAAGACTTATTTTCTCTAAAGCTCTGTATTTTATCCTGAAATTTTACTTTAAAGTGTCCTTTAATTTTATTATAAAGTGCCTTCATAGTATTTCTGTGATTATTTGAATACAAAAATCAGTTCCTAAAAGTAGATGCAATGGAAGTAAGACTCAAGAACCTGCGCTTTTCCCAGGCTTTTACATATATCTGGTGTCATTAGGGTTGGTATGGGTACTCCAGTTCATGAAGCATGGAATAGACCAATGTATCAGTCAGGATTCGTAGAAGCCACCATGGGTATTTTGAATAGGAAGTAGTTCAACACCCGGAATTCAAGGCTCCGGAAACCATTGGAAGGTTGAGGGAGGGGAGACCAGGGAAGCCCCATTCAGGAAAAATGTAAGTGTGAGGACTGCAGTGGACAAGGGGGTGATTATCAGGAGATGCCTGATGTCACAGGGACATGCCAGTGCCCCGCTACTTGCCTCCACTTGTCCCTGGCGTGTAGTGGCTTCTGCCCTTCTGCCTTCCCCATCTTACTGTAGTGTCCCTTCCTGGTGGAGTCTAATCAGAAACTTGGCAGCAAGGGCATTTAGGAAAGGTAGTTTCTGGGCTTTAGAGACCTTGCGTGTAAGAGGGAGCTTAGAGATGAGAGTATTGCTGGGGACCAACAAACAAATCCTATGCAATTAAAACACGGCATTTTGGCCCAGGATAAAGCAATATCATCTCCTTCCTTGTTTTCCCTGCTGCAGCCCTATCCCTTTAAACTTTCTCCTTGAGAAGCTACTGTATCAAGGAATGATGTTTGAATGACAGGCATAACAGAGTTGGGGAAATTTCGTTTTATGGACTCTCCTCCTTTTTTATTTCACTTTCCTGATCTTTACCTTCTTGATTCTCCCACTCCCTTCTTTAAGGGAGGAGAAGGGCTGTTAATCTCAGGATTGTGTTTGAATTCCTCTGGGGGCTTTTTTATCAGCCTAGGCCTCTCCAGAGATAAGCTCTTTAGGGGAGGCACAGGGTGAAAAGCTGAATTGATTGGAAGGATTTGTAGTGTATTCCTCTGTGGGAATGTGATCCTTTCTCCTTTGGTGAAGGAAGTTAAATGCTCCAGCCAGTTCATCTTCAACATCGCTGATCTGATTTTCAAGATACTTCTGATACCAACCCAGAGAAGAAGATTTGTTTTTTTTTAGTCCGTGAGTTCCCATTGGTGCTCTGAATTGGAGGAGAGGGAGCTTTCCATTCCTTTTTAAGAAGACTTCTTTTTTCACCTCTCAACTTTCAAGCAAGATCTTGGTCAGAAGTTTGGCTCTTTTGATGTTTCCCTACATTTTTGCAAATGGATATCACTGTGTTTTTTTTTTTTTAATTCAAATTAATTAGTTTAAGGTAATAGACCATCTTAAAAGATGGTATTATGTATTTTGTTGTTATTGTCGTTGCTGCTATTTTTAGAGTTGTCATTAAACCTGTAAGAAAAAAAATGCCATATGACCTCTACCTGGCATCTTTCATGTCAGACAAGGATATTATTTCCAAAATGTTGGGACCATTCCATAAGTGTGTATTAGGGATTGTTAGTTTAGAAAGGAGTTTGAATTTTAGAAAAGTTGTGAGAGAAATAAATGATTTAATTTATATGCATTTTTTAATTGAAATAGTTGGAATAAAATCTATGAAGAATGAGAGTTTGTAATCTTAAATGTGGTTTAGTTTGCTTTGGGTATTGGTTGCATATTGGGACTCCTAGAACTCTAAACCTTTAGGTACATTCAGAAGGTCACCAAGTACCAAAGTTAGACACTGTGACTCATAAAATTGGACTTAAGGATGGCCAGGTCTGCATGCCTATTTATGGGAAGGTTTGGTTATGTGCATGTTAATGCATTGAAATCAAGCAGGTAAATATAGAGCTTTTGGGTTCTTCCTGTGGAAGAAAAGGAGCTTGGTTCATTGTGGGAATTCCCCAGAAGGGGGATTTGGAAGCAGGTGCATCTCTGTTATTAGGTGGAATTAGAAGTCTTTATTCTATTTGAGAACAAATGAGGTATTAAATAAGTAAAATAAATAAAAATAGGTTGGTTGGATTCCCAGTAGTTTTGAGTGGGTGGAAAGATTGAGAAGGATTCTAGAGAAAGAAAGCTGACTTTCAGGTCAGTGGTGCCAAAAGACATCACAGTTGGGAGGGACTAATGAATCTTTTTCCAGCTTTATTTTGATAAAGTCATTCATCTTGGAACTACAGATCCTATAGGAGAAGATCCCAACTTCCTAGTGGGTGGTCTGTGAATCAGTTATCCAGAAGCTTTTAGGGGAGGGAACAAGTAATAATCCCTTCAATATACTTTCTTTTCCCTTAATCAGTATCTCATTGCAGAATGTGAAATGAATAGAAAATGAAAAGGAACTGGGTTGGTCAACTCTGTTTGTGACTGATAATTAGATGAGGGGTCAGAAGCCAGGAGTTTTGTGGACATGTCACTCAACATGTTTAGATTTCCCACCCTTAGACTCCTGTTAATGGATAAATGAATGGCATTTCTTAGATTCAACTGAACTAAATTTTACTAAGTTCTGTTTTTCATATGCTTTACCTTATATCATTGTATTTAATCTTCCCAGCAATCTCATGAAGTTAATTACTATTACTATTCCCCTTTTAGAGATTAGAAAAGTAAGGTCCAGAGGAGTTAAGAGACATGTCTGTTTAAATACACACGAGGAGAAAAGGGGAGACCTGGTCTCAAAAGCTACGTCTTATAGATATCTGATGTCTAGTCCAGTGGCCTACTTGGTTCCAGTTTCTGGGGACTTGAATTCCATCATTGATATTGCCAGCTGACCACTGTGATGTCTTTATTTGGGAAAATCCACCCAACAGGTCCAAAAAGCCTGGTGAGGTGACCCAATTTATAAGAGATACAAAAAACCCTGCAAAAAAAAAAAATCGGATGTTTTCTAGCATATAGAATAATAAGCAGAAAGAAGTATTTTTGTATATTCTGGAATTGTCACTTAAAATGAGATATTCTTACAGAATGGAACATATGTTTTTCATCCAACCATTATAGGCAAGTTTTGAATTCAGTTATATGATTAGATAGTTTCCTGAGAATATCTAGCTTCCTTCTGAACTTGGGGGTAAATTTACCTTCTTATAACTTGGTCTCCTAAAAGTGGCTTGGAAGATCAATTTTAAGACTCTAATGGCATGTCAGAAAAATTTCCAACATGCCCACATTTACCTTGGTCATTGCTGTCTCCTTTCTTTCACTCTGCATCATTCTATTGTACTGTACTTTACAGTCACTTTTAGCCTTCTGGCATTCCTCTCGTTAAATTCACTGTCACGTAGTGTCTCTTCTCTTTTTAAAGTACTGCAACACTTCCCAACATAATCAGTCCACTCTGATGATCACCAGCTCTCTTTAAAATCACTGGCTCATCATCCTGTGGTGAGCTAGCTACCTGCAGTAGTGGTTTTGGGGCGTCTCTTCGAAGAAACAGCAAACACTGTTCACATATATGGTGGATGGTAGATTGCTGGGGCTTTGTAAAAGCAGCAGGAGCCTTGATTATGTTGGAGAGGAGACATTTTTCTCTACACTTCAAGATTCTTCTAGCTGGTTTAAGAATTAAATTGACATGAGACAATGAGATCAATAGGAGAAAATCAAATTTAATATTGTACATATAGGGAATTCACACAGACGTGAGACTTCAAAGACAGTCAGGCAAAATGAGATAGGTTTGTCATGCTGAACTAAGGAGAAGGGGGTAGGCGTTTGGAACTTTGAAGGGAAGGGAAGCAATTCACAGGAAGATGAAAAAGAGTGTCTGATAAACAAATGTTTGTGGGGCCTCAGAAAGAATGGGATGTACAAAGGAATTTTAACAAGCTGACTTTGTTAAATTCCTTGCTGTCTATTACCCCTAGTTCATACTATGTTGTAGTTACTTACGATGAGAGCCCTTTTCCTGGAGCAGGTTCTCTCATCTAAATTCCTTTTAAGCAGTTAGGTGGAATTCTTCCTGAACCTTTTGGGCTTTGATTTTAGCTTGAAATAATCTGCATGGCAAAGCAGCACATTTTGGGGTCATCTGCCCTTTGCCCCTACAATTAGTAGGATCATGGGATTTTGTTTGCAGGCCCCAAACAGGCAGGAGCCTTTTTATAATATGGTATGACCCAAAGGAACATGATGTTCTTGGACTGGCCACATGGATTTGGAAGAAGGCCAAGGGGGCTGGGAACGACTGGGAAGACTGAGAATCTCCAAAATGAAATGGGGCCAATTTTGGGGCTTGCCCCCAGTTTAGAAGGCTCATTTCACCCTTGGTGTTTTTGACTATCTCTCACATCCACTTCCTTAAACGTAGCTGCCCCATTCCCAACCTTACCTGGCATATTTCTATCCATTCTTCAGTCCCAGATCAAAAGCTACCTCTTGGTAAAGCCTGCCTTGACTTTCCTGTGGCATGTGCTGCTCTATTCTGTGTTCCCAAACAGCTTGTGTGGCCAATGTACCTTGTGTGTTGTAAATACTTGTAGATTTGTCTGTGACTGAGCTTGGAGCTCAGTCATTTGTGACTTTCTGGCTTGTAGTAAAGGCTAGATAGATATTTATCAAGTGAGCAGATTGGCTTTTCCTCCTGTGCCCACTCCTCTTACTTGGGCCAGGGTTCTTTTTTGGTTTTGTTTTATTTTATTTTATTTTTTTTGTCTAGGGCAAGTGGCTGAGAACAATCCTCACAACACATTTAGCACCTTGGAATAAAGGTCACGAAACAGTGCAAGGCTCACGCATTCCAAACAAGAGGATGTCTTCTCTCTCAGTCCTTAGGGCCAGTCTCAGTTTGGCAAAGATGATAATTTGTGGATGATTTCAAACCTAACAAACTTTCCGATTGAAGGTAAAAGCTAACTTAATATTCTTTATTGCTTTTTGGAATCTGATCTTGGCAAGATTAATGTAAAAAATACTGTGAAATAATTCTTGTGGAATTTTGACTCCATGGAATGGAAATGCCAGGGATCTCATTTTCAAAAAGGTCCCCAGAGTTTTGCCCCTCATCTTTAGTCTGTGCATGGGTTTTTCCTTGCTGGCCTGAAAGCTCTGCCCTTTGGTGAGACACCCCACAGAGTAATTCCCTGGTGGCAGGGGAAACCCTTAGGGACTAATAAAAGGAGACTTGCAACTTACATATATTTCCCCCAAAGGCAGTGAATCGGGGGAAATGTTGGTTTTAACCTGCATTCTAAAAACAAGCCTTCTAGTTGCCTTGTGATGGAAGGGCACTGGAAATAGCCTCGGAGTGACCTCATTCTCCTGTTCTACCAAACTGCCCTTAATGGAGGTAGTAGTGGCCAAATAGAGACACCAGCCAGGTGGATGGAAGTTTCAGATGTCTTGTTCCCCAGAAGAGTGGCTGGAGTTAGCACTTTAGCAACAATGGCAGTGGCTCTAAGGCTTTGTTGTCCAGTGCAGAATACAGTAGCTGCTGGCCCTATGTGGCTACTTGCATTTAAATTCATTAAAATGAAATGAAATAAAAATTCAGTTTCTCTGTCACTGAGCTGCATCTCAAGGGCTCACTGATCACAGGTGGTTGCTGTGTTGGACACTGCAGATATAAATTGTCATCACTGCAGAAAGTGCTACTGGGCAGTGCTGCTCCAAGGAGCTAGAAGCCTGTAATGGTTACATCTGCAAGATGCCTGACTTTTCCAGAATGGCCAGGAGCAGTCTGGGGAGATGCAGCTTAAAATAGAGAGGGAGGTCAGTGAATAGTGTTCTTTCGCCTGTGGCCAGGGGTTGGGTGATGCCTTTGGGTGCAGCTAGCAGGTCTGAACACACAGCTAGTGGAGAGCAAGGAGGTGGAGTGGTTGAGACTCAGACCGCCATCCATCTAAGTTACCCCGTGGCTGACGCATGCCGGAAGTTATGCTGGTTGCTTTCACTTCTGTTATGTTACTTCAGCCCCTGCGTACTGGCTGCCTGCCTACTTTTTACAGATGAGGAAACTGAGACCCAGAGGATCCAGTCAGGTGTCAAAGGCCGCATGATAGTGGGGTCTGAGTTGGAACCCACTGCTTCTAAGTCAAGTTCAGTGCTTTTCTGGCTGTCAGGGTGGGGAGAGAGGGGATGGAGCAGATGGGCAAAGGATGATTAGTGAAAAGGGGAGACATTAATTTGAAGAAATCAAACTGTTTGCTCCATCCAGTTGTAACCCTTGGAGCCTGGCTAGTGCTCAGCCTCGTGCTCAGGGTCTGTTGTCAAAGGTTGCTGCTGTCATGGATTTCTTCCATGGGAAGCTTAAAGAATGGAACGAGGGTCTGCTGATCCAAGAGTCAAAGATGGCAACTTAATATTTGTTGGGTACCAGTACTATTCAGTGTGTGCCAGATAGGGTTCTGAAGGGTTTTTGCAGAAGTAACTCATTTAATCCGTAGAACTACCCTGTGAGGTAGATGCTCTCATGATCCCGATTTTGTGGATGAAGAAACTGAGGCTTGGAGAGAGAGGGTGTGGTGTCCAAGATCACACACATCCTGACCGTGTGCCCTCAAGCACAAAGCACGGGGTGGGAGGCTCATGTGAGCCTGTTGTTCTCGCAGACCTGATAATGCTCTCTGACACTTTAAAGGTGGCTTCCTGCCAATCATATTAAATACCTACCTTCCTCAGGAGTATGAATTCCTCACAGTGTCATTCACACCTCATTTCTTTAATCACTAAATCTATGAAAAGTCATTCGTTCTCACCTCTAACTTAATGTCTCCCTCCTCTCCTTCCTTCTCTAACCTGATGGTCTCCCTTCTCTCTTGCATTTCTTTATCCTGTTTCTCTGAGTGCCAAGAGACCCCAGGTAGTTATTATGCATTGCGTACGGTTGCTGAACTGCACACTGCGTGGATGTCAGCCAGTGATGGAAGGGCTGCCACATCAGCTCCATCGTAATGACCACCCCTCTCGCCGAGCGGCCAACTGCGGCCAGTCCCCTCCCTGTGTCAGGTGCAGTCCCCGAAGGGAGAGGTGGGTGGTGGGTCACATGGGGCCTGGTGAGTCCCTGCCCCCTTGTTCACACCCCCCTTTGCCTGCGCCCCACCCTGGCCTTGCCTGTCGGGCACCCATTTCTTCTCTGTCTGCAGCCCTGCACGATGTGGCAGAGCTTCGCAGTCCTGACGGCATGGGCAGTCAAGCCTGCCCTTTCCCAGCTAAAAGCTTTCTTTGTGAGGATGTGGAAAAAAACCCGAGAAGGGGGAGAATGAAAGAGCCCAAAGGAACAGGAACTAGAATACGTTCTTCTGGACGTCCACAGCTCCTCCACTTCCGGCAAGGCAGAGACCCCGCCACTGAACCCCCAGTGGCCTGTGCCAAATCTTTGCCCTCATTCTGTCATTGTTGGGGGTACCTGTGTGTGCCCTGGGGCAGGGGAGAAGCCGCAGGTCTAGATTAGGAGTCAGGACAAAGGGAGAGGAGATCATCCTCCTCCCAGCCATGGAAGGGAAGGGGCCTTCCAGAAAGCCAGAAGATAGGCTTTTGATTTATTGCCTGAGGTGAGCACATGGCCAAGAAGAATTGTGTAAAGAGTAATAAATATTGACACAAACTGTACAAAGGTTGTGAGTTGGTTCCTGCTTCCCAGGCTATGAGGTCAGAGCAGATTTCTGAGACTAATTCACTTTCCCGGATGGCCGGGATGGCTCCCTTTCAGTTCACTTCTGGGGCTTCTCCCCTCTCCTACTCGTACCTCCAGCTTGTTGCGGTTGGGAGTCCAATCCTATCCCTAGAGGCTGAACCAACTCTGTGATCACTCATTCATTCCTTCATTTGAAAATATAATTTTATTCTTCCTTAGGCTCATTATCTCTCACATTTTTTTTTTCTTATAAATTCTGTGCCAACTGCTAGAGATATAGAAATATATGGGGTCCAGTTGTTTTCTAGAAGGATTCCTGGTCTCCTTGAGGAGACAGATAAGACTCAGCCTAGTGTCCCAGTAGAGGTACTGTATGGGCTCATGTGAGGGCAGATCAGGGCTGGAGGAGGAGGCCCAGCCCAGGGACATGCAGGGGGAGAGGGGTCAGAAATGCCTTCTAAGTGAAGGCGATGCTTGAGCTGGCTAGCTAAGGAGGGAAGGACAGTCTGTCCCAGGCCCCCATCAGCAGGAGTTAAGGCATCGGAATGCGAGAAACCATGGCAGATTTGGAAATCTTCAAGTAAAGAGCAGTAGGTTTGGAGTAGATGGGTTCCTGAGGAGTCATACCATTAGAGGAGAATGAAAATTTATGGAAATGCAAATTGCAAAGATCATTTTATGTCATGCTAAGGGATTACTTTGAACTCTATCCTGAGAGCTGTGGGAATCCACTGAAGAATCTTTAAACAGAGGAGTGACACAGTGAAATTTACAATTTATTAAAAAAATTCCTTGGGAAATGGTGTACTGGGTTGCTCAGAGTCCCTGGTGCAGAGCTCGTGGAGGAGAGGCCCTCCCAGTGACCCTGGGCCAGAGTGGTGGCAGGAAATGAGGTGGAGGGAGGAATGAGGTAAAGGAATTAGCTGCTGGAGGGGCTGCACATTCCCTGGGGCTGAAGAGAAGGGAGAGAGGAGGCTGCCTGTTGCTGGAATGATTGCATCCATCATCAAACAAGTTCAGTTCATTTTTCATCCTTGCGCCTAACACCAAACAAAGCATGATGAATGCATCGACTCTTGAACATGCTCTCTGGAAGAAACTTGGGAGTGTTTATTTGCGTGTCCTATTAGTGTTGTGAGACTCTAAGCTCTTCAAGGGCGGGCCCGCAGTGTATTTATCCGTCTATTATGTGTGGCATTCAGCACACCAGGATACTTAGTAAGTCTTTAATAATAATGAGATCTGAGCCCCAGGAGCGTTATTGTATTTGTCAGTGAAGGAATAAGGAGGTATGGAAGCAGTTTGGCTAAGTTTAGTTTTATAATAAAAACCTCAATTATTTGAACTGTGGAACCTCTTGAAACCCATTCCTGAAACATAATCTGAACAGCTTCTGCTCTTGGTTTTCTTAGGTAAGTATTTTTCGTTGGCTTAATTGGGTTATTGTTTCCTAAAATATAGGAGGGGGTATTTCTTTGTTGTTCAGTAATCTCGGATGATCAGGCAACCTGTCTTTAAAAACAGAGTTGTTGTTTTTTTTTTTTGTTACCAAGATGGTTGATATTTTCTACTTCAGGTCCCTATTCTCTTTTCTGATCTTTGTGTAAATCAGAAGAGCTACCGTCATTTGTCTTGTTTGCAACACTCTTTTTTTTTCCTCTCGAGTTCACTTCCTTGTTACAGTTATCTTTATTACTCTGGGATTGTTACTACTTTAAGACCCTCTCTGCCTTTTCTCTTTCTTCCTGAGTCTTTTCTAGTCTTTGTCTCAATTTAATGACCAGGAAGCCATCAGCCATCAGGCCGCTGCATATCTTGTATTTTCACAGTGCATCAGTGCTGGGTGCCAGATCGCCCTGTGCCCCTGTCCGTTATGATACGTCCTGTTCATGTTTTTCCCTGAGACTTCCGTAAGCCTGGTCAGAAAGTTTTGGTGGATTTAAGAACAAAAGTCCCTATTTCTGGCCCTCCTCCTGCATTTGGGCTCCAGATCCCAGGAGAGGCAGCACATACCCAATGGTCCCATCCTGAGGGTACTATTATCACTAACCCTTACAATAGGAACCTTAGACTTTTGAGCTCCTTGTGTAGTCCTTACCAAAGAGGAGCTCTCATGAGTGGGTGGTGCTCTTCTTTATCTACTTGGGCTATTTCACAGCTGGCCTTGGGTTTTTATGGGGACTTCTACACATAGAAAGAGTAGTAAGTCAACTTTCATGAAGATATGTGTAACGTGGCTTGCCTGTGCCATGGACTCCAGAGCTCCAAAACTGGGGCTTTGAGCCGCCCAAGGATCAGTGACTTTGACCTAGCTTAAGGAAGGTAGAAGGAGAAAAGGAAGTATTCTTAGGCTGCTTTCCTGGAACCTGCACACATTACAGAGTATGAGCCACTGCCCGTTTCTGCTCTGCATGGTGTGTGCATATAATCCTGGGCTCCTTCTCAATCACTTCCTCCATTTACCAAGCATTCTAGAGTCCATTAAGGTGGTCCTTTTCTTGGAGCAGTCCAGCAGTGTGCTTTGTGTCATGCTCTTTTCAGACCAGTTTGAAGGGCCTTTCTGCAGTTCCAGACAATCAGTGACTACCCTGGGGGTCCATTTTGTGAGAAGTCTCAAGCAAGGGGGACACGACTTGAAATAATAGGTCATATAAAAAATGGTAGATATAAGAGGTATTTTTAATCTGTAGGAGAGAAGGGCAGGGCAGGGCATGAGTTTTCTTCAAGTATGTGAAATATTGTCATCTGGCAGGGGATTAAACTTGCCCTGTGTCTCCCCAGGGAGCAGAACTTGGTGCAAGGCAAAGGGAGACGTTCAGTTCATCATAGGAGAGGACTTTAGAGTGTGATATTTAAGAATTTTGGGGGGTGGAATCAAGCTTTTTGAGTTTAAATCCACCATCTGCCTGTAACTAGCCATATAAAATTGAGCTAAATTTTAAACCCTTCTAGTCTTTAGTTTCCTCATCCACAGAGTGGGGATAATATTAGCATCCATCTTATGAATTGCTGTGTTATCTGCTGACATAATGTCAGTTAAATGCTCCTTATCATAATTCACAGTGAGTCCTGGATAGTGCTGGGCCCTCTCACAATAGTACATGGGCCTAACATCGGTTCCCCAGCATTTCCTACAACTGAGCATCATCACTTTTTTTTTTTCTTTCAAATTTGGAATTCTTCTGCATATTTATGTGTGGTGTTCTTATGTTTTCCTCCGCTGAGGGAAATTGATAGAGAGCTACCTACCTTCCAGAGTAATTTAAATGACATAGATATTCCTGTGAACTTTAGGAAGAGTAAAGTATACAGCGTCGTGAATTCAAAAGCACTGGAGAATAGGGTATAGTGGACGAGGATGCCATTTTGAATTTGGTGAAAGCTGGATTAAAATTTTCTCTTTTGGAGGATGGCTGGGTGGCTCAGACAGTTAAGTTTCTGCCTTGGGCTCAAGTCATGATCCCAAAGTCCTGAAATCTAGTCCCACATCGGGCTCCTTCCTCAGTGGAAAGCCTGTTTCTCCCTCCGCCTGTCACTCCCCCTTCTTGTGCTCTCTCTCCCTTTCTCTGATAAATAAATAAAATCTTAAAAAAAGATTTTTTTTAAAATAAAGAAATGAAATTTTAAGATTTTAAATATACTGTACACATGTCCAAGTAAGGCATTCATGGGCAGTAATAAGTAAAATGACGTTTACTTTAAAAAAGTAAGATGAATTACTTTATCCTGAATTTAAGAAACATCGAGATGAGATGATAAAATATCATTTTAAATTTCTTGAGTTCTTGTTTATGCGCTTAAAAAATCGAGGGATAACATACACTACAGTAAAATGAACTATATCAAGCATACAGTTGGGTGAGTTTTTATATATGTATTTATCTGTGCAGCTGCCCCACAGATGAAGATAGAAGTCATTTCCAACAAGCCAGAGAGCTCCCTCCTGCCCTTTCCAAGTCTACTTAGACTTCTGTCAACCTTCGATAAGTTTTGCTTGTTCTTGAACTTGGTATGAACGCAGTCCAGGAGTATGTACTCTTGTGTCT
This sequence comes from Taxidea taxus jeffersonii, assembly GCA_003697995.1. Classification (NCBI taxonomy): domain Eukaryota; kingdom Metazoa; phylum Chordata; class Mammalia; order Carnivora; family Mustelidae; genus Taxidea; species Taxidea taxus. The sequence goes on along the minus strand of ML106618.1, from coordinate 1,245 downwards.
GGTGGCTTAGGTTTCACATCTTTTTTTTAATTATCTTATTCACCACATGATACATCATTATTTTCTTTCATATCTTATGGGTGAGATTCTCTCCTATTGTTGCATATAACTCGTTAATGCAAAAAGTTTATTTCTAAATGGCTTTCCATATTACAAATAAATCTTTGGAAGAAATGTGAGGCTGGAAGGAGTCTTATGCAACTTCATGTCCATGTCCTTTGATTTACAAATGAAGCCTCTGAATTAAAGATATTAAGTAATTTGCATAGATAACTAATGGCCAAGTAATAGGGTATTACTTCGCAGAGATAGACCTATTGCAAACATTATTCTCAGTGAGAGTCATGCACACAGTGTCTAAATTATACATGGAAAATGTGAATTATTTAAAATTATAAATTATTATGATACAAATTAATCCTGTTCACCATGGGATGGGCTTTTGGGTTGTATACACATTGTGATGGTGACATTTTTAGAACAGTTTATTGTGATCATCCAGACAAGGAAGTCATTGTCATCGTGCCTATTCACACAAGTCATAAAGCCCTATAGATGACAAACTGGAATTGCTCCTGCTAGAATAAATCCTAAATACACACATTTCCTTTTCTCTGTCTTCTGTGTGGCATGCACATGTGCACTCACAAACGCACACACTCAGAAGCACACATACACCACCTACAACAGACCATGTAAAAAGACAGCACATTTTCCAGAATATAACCATTCATCTCTCTATCATCAAATGGGTGATTATTTCTCTACAGCCTGTTGCTCCTGAAACTCAAAATGTTGATCTTGAGATTGACTCAATGTAGCAAAGCTGTATAATAAAGTGGGAGTAGATGGAAGGGTGGTAAAGCATTGCCCTTCAGTCAGCTTGCACTTTAAATTTTGATACGGAAAGGCAAGAGGTAAGGCCTGGAGTGCCGGTGGATTTGTTGGAATTAGGAGGCCAGGCACAAGGTAGAATGTATAGAGAATAAAAGAAGGCCATTTCTTCTCCAGGAATATAGCAATCTGGCTAATCAGCCTGACCCTCTGGCTAAAAACAAATTAAAATACTGGATTTAAAGGATCTCTTAAAAGCATCGAATTGCTAAAAGAGAGGAAGGAGTTGGGAGGCTGAAATCCCAAGGCCGGGAAAAGCACTGGGAGCTCTGTTTGCCCCTTGGAATTTGCTGATCCTCAAAACTGAGCAGCGGTTTTGATGGCCTGGTAAGAGAGGGCAGAAAACAGGGG
>ML106617.1:10870-24439 GCA_003697995.1 Taxidea taxus jeffersonii | reverse complement strand
AGAGGCAGACAGAGAGAGAGGGTGAGGAAGCAGGCTCCCTGCTGAGCAGAGAGCCTGACATTGGCCTCGATCCCAGGACCCTGAGATCATGACCTGAGCTGAAGGCAGAGGCTTTAACCCACTGAGCCACCCAGGTGCCCCTAAGTCACAATTCTTGATAGGTTTGAACACCAAACATACAGATAAAATGGTTGGTGCAGCAGAATCAGACATGGAGAGAAAATGAATCAAGACTCAAGAGAAGCAATTAGAAGAGACAAGAATGGATATGCCTTTTGAGAGGTCCTAGTCTAAGTGCTAGGAGCTGACAGAGGAAGCCATGGGGCAGGAGAGTTGCGGGGGAGAGGTGGGGGGATGGAAAGGGGGAGAAGACAGAGAATCCTGGGAGATTACTGTTAGCATAGAACTTTTTCAAGTGCCAACACAAAGAGCATAAATAAATGAATACAATTCTTTTATAAATTTCATTGATACTTGAAAAAATTTATATTATACTTCATGTTTCAAAATACAGTTTAAAAGATTTAAGACCTTGCTGCTGTGGTAACAATAAATGGATGTGAGGTTGGTACTATTGCTGGTTTTACATTGTAAAATTTAAGATGCCATTTTATTAAAATAGCTCTAAAATATTAAAAAATAAAATAAATAAAAATTTATTTATAAATTTTATAATTTATTTATAAATAAATTAAAAAATAAATAAAATACTACTCAAAGAATAAACAATTTAATTGATAATGTTACCCTGGATTTTATTGTAAAGCTTCTGCTTTCTTGGCTTGACTTGTGGAGAAAAGACCAAATACTACCCAACCCAAGCATCCCGAATCCTCACCGATATTAGAGCTGGAAACTAGTATATCACCATAAAGTGACTTGGACTATCTACTTTCTGATTGGGTGGCCTTGTGCATCTTTGCGCAATTATTAGAAAACATTTTCTGCAAAATGGAGTTGGTGCTGAGAAAATATATGCAAATAATAATCAGGCTCAGATGACTGAGGGGCAATTGAGAAGGTGGGTCCTAAGTAGGGTTTTGGCGAATATGAGCCTGAGCAGTGCATGAGTTTGCTAGGCCTGCCATAGCAAAGTACTATAGCCTGGGGGGCTTAAACAACAGAAATTTGTTTCCCTACAGTTCTAAAGGCTACAAGCCCATGATCAAGGTGCTGGCAGTGTTGATTTCTTCTGATAGCCATCTCCCTCCCATATGGTCTTTCCTCTGTAAGTCTGTGTTTTTCTTCTATTTTTCTCTCTCTCTCTCTCTCTCTCTCTCTCTCTCTCTATATATATATATATATATATATATGCATATATATATATGTCTTCTTCTTATAAGAACACCAGTCACAGTGGATTGGCTCCACCCTAGTGAACTCATTTCACCCTAAGTACTTCTTTGAAGACCTATCTCCCAATATCGTCACATTTTTAAATACTTCAACATATGGATTTTAGGGGGACACAATTCAGCCCCTAGCAGACAGCTGGTGGCAGCCCCAAGTGGGGATGTCTCCAAGTGTGAGGTTTAGAGCAGAGATCTGGGCCCAGCACTGAGATGGCTGGGAGTCATTAAAGACGAGGGAATAGGCATGAGAATGTGAGAGTCAATGCTATGTGAGAGGGGACTGGGCCAAGGACAGGGCCCTGAGAACACCACGTCTAGAGGGTGACCAAAGGAAGAGAGGCCCACCCAGGAAATTAAGAGGGAGAAGGAACCAGGAGGTAAGCCAGATGGGTGTAGGGGCTACAGAAACTGAGATGTCTCAAGAAAGTGTGAAGTGGGATCAGTAGTGTGACATGCTCCCAAAAAGAAGAGTAAAATAAATTTTGCCAGCATTACTGACCTTTGGTGGCTGAGCACATTCAAGTGTCAAGGGGTCATAAGCAAGGCTTGAAAAATAAAGGAAAGGTTGGTAAGTGTTGACGATGCCTGCCATGAATTTGGCTGTGAAAAGGAAAGCAAAGGTGACAGATAGTTGGAGGGGGAAGTAAATAGTCGTCCATTCTTTGAAAAAGAGATTGTGTAATTTATTCAAAAATATTCAAAATTCAGCGGCTAGAAAGAAGAATGCAATGAAAAGTAGATCTCTGGGCCCGATACTCTCCCCTAGCCTCCAGATGTGCTCTGACTCTTCACCACCCCGCTCCTCGCTCCCGAGGCTGAACCGCATGAAGGATATCAATGAGTTCTTCACACCATGGCTTCTGGTTGTGTGCACTGGACTGTCCCCCATGCAGTTTGCCTCATGACAGAGGCTGGAGGACAAGAGGAGAACAAAAGGGATGACTAAGCTGTAGGGTCTTCTCTTGCAATCACCTGGGCCATGGCTCCGATCAGGCAGCTCTCTCCACATGGCCACCTTCGGTGGGTTTCGGGATCCAAGCCCATACCTCTTTCCTTCAGCAGGAGATGTGGTAATGACTTACTGCTGCTGTCAGCCTTGGGGCACTGCAGTTTTGTAAATAGTCTTTTTTTGCCCCTCTTCAAAATGCCCACTTCAAGTGTGCGTTCATTTTCTTGCTGGGACTCTAAGAGACACGGTCTCCCTCCTAACTTTGTTCTCGTTGCCCAGTTCCCCTCCCTGAGACAAATAGAGCCACTAGCTTCTATGTTTATTCCCAGAGATATTCTACACATTCTGAGAGCATTTTCTATATATACATGTACCTGTGTATATGTATGTTTATATTGTCTTAGATTATTTTTACACAAAACTGTATCATTAACTGCCTGTCCTGCATATTACTTTCTTTTCTTTCTTATCTTAAATGTAGAACTTCCAAGATTCCTGAATTTTTTTTAGAGCTGCACAGAAAATAGTGGTTACACACACACACACATTTCTAGAAGTGGAATTGCAGGGTCAAAGGAGCCATGCATTGTAATTATGATATATATTGCCATATTGCCCTTCATAGAGGGCAATTTACATTCTCAGTAGTTTTGAAAGTGTCTGTTTCCTCACACATACCCTTACCACATATATTAAATGTTTGATCTTTACTAATTTGGTGAGAAAAGTGTCTCACTGTAGTTTTAAATTTGTGCTGCTCTTGTTATGTGTGAACTTGGGTGCATTTCTTTAAAATGCATTTGTATTGACTTTTCTGTGAACTGTTCATTTTTTACTGGGTACAAGTACTTTTTATTGATTTATATGGGCTTCTAATTGAGAAAAACAGCTTTTTGCCCGTGAATTGATTTGCAGATATTTCCCCCAGCTTGTTATTTTTCAGTTTTTTTCTTCTATGGCTTCTTGGTTTTCTATCCGAGTTTTAGAGAGGCTCCCTCCTCTGAGTGCGGGGGTTTCAATCCACAATTTCAGATGTTCTTGCGTCATCGCAAGTGCTAGGAGTGTCCATAAAGGTAGAAACCTCTAGAGACAAGGTCTTCTTGCTGATGAGGTAGGACACAAACCATCCGCAAAGACACTGGGGCTCCTCAGGAAGACAGGAGAACATGAGAAGGGGAAGAACAAAAGAGATGCTGTGACTGAGGGGAGTGATCAGAAGTAGGGGGTTAGCAATAGAGAAGGAGAGGACAGGACAGCCAGACTTGAGGCTTGGAGACAGGAGAGCTCTCACACAAGAGTTACGGCCACGAGTAAAAAGGACACAAACTACATGTCTCAATTCTGAGAATGTGAAACTGCCTCTCAAAATGGCTCCAGATGATGGGGCGCCTGGGTGGCTCAGTGGGTTAAAACCTCTGCCTTCAGCGCAGGTCATGATCCCAGGGTCCTGGGATCGAGCCCCGCATCGGGCTCTCTGCTCAGCGGGGAGCCTTCTTCCCCCTCTCTCTCTGCCTGCCTCTCTGCCTACTTGTGATCTCTGTCTGACTTGTGATCTCTGTCTGTGAAATAAATAAATAAATAAAATATTTTAAAAATGGTTCCAGATGAAATTATATCCTCAGAGGACAAGCCAGTTAAAGCAGCAAGTAAAGAAAACTTCAATGAAGACTTGAGAAGTAGTGTAATTGGTAAATCATGAAATGGGGCTTCTAGAGGTTGTAGCAGGAAGTGTAGAAGGGAGAAGTGGGAGGTAGAATCATGCAAGAACTCAAGAGTCTCAAGGAGAGATTGTAGAAAAGAATCAGCATGGGGTATCTAAATCTCGGTCAGTGACTATGGTTCACAGGGATCCTTTCTATGCTACAAGAACACCAAACATTGGGCCCCTGCAGGTCCCAGGAGCCCTGGAGTCATCTGGGCCTGCACCAATCAATTTCAAAGGAAGATGTCGTCTTAGAAGCACAGAGAGATCTGCCTGTAGAAGAGTTAAGTTTCAGCCTCCTTTAAGGAGGTTCTGTGTTCTCAGGGAAAGTTCTGGGAGCAAAACTGCTGGGTCTGTGGGTGCTCAAGTAATAAGCAAAGGCCAGTAAAGGCAAAGGCCTGGTCACTCTGAGGTGGGTCTGGGTGCCACCTCGTGGTATGTGTGAACGAGGGGGAAGCTGAGGGCAGGGAGGTGAGCTGCTTGGATATCCCACTGGATTAAAGCCATCCCCTTATTTCTCTGCTAACATAGCTGAGTATTTATCATGAATCCATCCATCCATCCACCCATCCATCCATCCATCCATCCATCATCTACCTAACCATCTACCTATTAATCTATTTATCTCCATTTAAAAGTAGCATTAGGAGTTGAAATTCTTTCTCTTAAAGATTTTATTTATTTATTTGAGAGAGACAGAGAGAGAGAGAGAGCAGGGAGGAGGGCAGAGGGAGAGGGATAGAGAATCTCAAGCAGATTCTGAGCTGAGTGCCGAGCCGGACATGGGGCTCAATCCCAAGGCCCAGAGATCACAACCAGATGCTTAATGGACTGTGACACCCAGGCACCCCTATGAGTTGAAATTCTTTAAACATTGTATAAATCTGATTATTAATTAATTCAGGCTGGCCTTCCACCATGCCATCCTGATAAAACTAAGTCTAAGATCAGAATTCCAGAACATTTCTCCAATTCAATATAAAAAGAATGACCAAAAATGGGGCACTTGGCTGGCTCAGTCAGTAGAGCCTATGACTTTTGATCTAGGGATTATGAGTTCAAGCCCCACTTGGGTATAGAGCCTACAAAAACAAAAACAAAAACAAAAAAATCCTAAAAGAGGCAATTTAAATATCCCAGTTTTTGCCTTTCACAACTCTTGACAGCCTTCATATTCACTTTTACAAATTATAGGCAAAACATGGAGTGACCATATTTTTCTTCTCCTGACATACTCTGCCAAGTAAAGACGATATTTCCCACTGCAACATTTTAGTACAGTAATTTTTAACCTTTTTGTGTGGTCAAGAATCCTTTTGAGACTCTGATGAGAGCTATAGGATGTTCGCAGCAAAAAAATACATGCGTGTACATACTTTTATTTCTTTTAGGGTAAAAGAAAAAAGGTTCCATGCCCAAATGGAGCTTGAACTCATGACCCCAAGATTGAGAGCTAGACAGGTGCCCCCCACTAACAATTTTGTTCCCTATTTCAAAGGGTTTCTGGAACCTCAGAAGTCTGTCTTTAGACCCCAGATACTACAGGGACTGTTTTAACAAACTGAGCCACCCAAGCGCCCCTAGGGACTGTTTCAGAATAAAGAAAATGAATGGAGATCTCACATGATGTCTGTGAGTTCTATGTCCAGTAGGTTCCGCCTATCAACAAGAAACAAAAGTCCAAGGGGTGCCTGGCTGGCTCCGTTGACAAAGTGTGGGACTCTTGATCTCAGGGTCATGAGTTCAAGCCCCACCTTAGGGGTGGAGCCTACTTTTAAAAAATTAAAGAGAAAAAAGAAACAAAAATTCAAATTGAGCAAAATGGAGATGTCTGTGTCCATATTTACCTTGTAACTCTCGCTCCCCCCACCGACATACACACCCCATTCTCAGCTCTGCCATATCATCTTGAGAACATATTGTTTTCTTTGGGTCCAACTGGTGCCTTTCGGCTCCTAAACAGTGGCTCATTTATAAGTGCTCATCCTTTTCTTGCTGGAATACAAGAGGTTTACTGAATTCACAATAAATTCTTTTGTTTGATTTCCATGCAAACCTTCAGTGTTAGAACTTTTTACTTATTTATATATTTTTTTAATTTTTTTGTTTTGACACAGAGAAGGCTAACATGCATCTCATTAGTAATAACGACAAAGAATCTCCCTTCCAATAAAGTCACGTTGTCAGTTAATAAAAGCAATTATGTGTTGGTTATACTAACACTTCCTTGCATTGGTCTTGTTTCCATCTTTATTGCTGTATTGATATTTTCTTAGGATTCATAGATTTCCAGCCTATTTCTGTAAGTTTGTAATGATAAAAATATGTTTTATGGAATTGCAGGGACTTCTCCAGTCCAAGTTTGAAAAATAATTCTTGAAACATAATTGTCCCTATGCCTGGTTACCGAGCAGTCTCTCTAAATCTCTATTTGATGCCTCTCAATGCTGTGGGTCCAGGTCAACCATAGCACAGAAGCCCTCATGAGTGTCCCCAGTGCACATCATAAAGACATCTCAAATAGTGTCCAACATTCTGATTTTTTTGCTTGACTGAGATACTTTTGATGTGTAGGATTTTAATACTTATCCTCCATTTATCATTAATTCAATAGCTAAACCTAGGACTATACTGTAGAAAGTAAGGATATCATTTTATTCTGGGTCTTTAAAGCATTTTATCAAATTACAATGAGCAGCATGTAGTTGGTTTAGCCAAAGAACAGTAATGACCCTCTAAGAGAATAGAGGCAAATAGCCCAGACTATAAACCTTGTGAAGCTCTGTTGGGTTTAAAGGTTTGAAGACGTTCCCTTGCATTCAGACAACTCAGAGATGTGATAGGCCAATGTGTGAGGTCAGGCTACTACTCTAACCCATGATGGCACAGACACGGGGTACAAGGATAAAAGTAGTGAAGTGCACAGGCTCACAAATCAGACTGCCTGGGCTCAGATTCTGGTTGAGTCTTACTAGTTGTGTGACACCAAAAACATTTAACAGCCCTGTGGAAGTGGAATGGACAATCATCCCTACCTGCCAGGGCTGCTGTGACGTTTAAATGAGACAATTTGTGCAGAGCCCTTAACACAGAGTCTGGCCTTCCATAAAAGCAAAAGATTACAGCAAGTAATGACTTATGAATTCTTTTTAAAAAATAGCATGGGACAGAATTTACATTAATTCATGCAGAATTTATTTTCTAGACCAATTCAATATCACAATATCACTAATACTTTCTCTTTTTATTTTGAGAATTTCAAACTTATAGAAAAACTGATGGAATAATACAATGAACACATGTACATGCTTCACCAAAATTCACCAGTTAGTAATGTTACTACATATACTTTCTGTGTTTATATAGAAGCACACATGTACTCCCAGAACCCTAAATAAATATAGTTTTCACAAAGTCCTGAAAAGTATTTAATCTGTCTTTATCTAACTGTTCCCATTTCCCCCGTATCCTTTTCTAACAACATGGCCTGTTCTCATTTTTAAACCCTCTGAATGTAAGTTGAGATATCTTGTTTTTCACTAACTATATTCCCAACTCTGTAGTTCCTAAGAATAAGGACATTGGCTTTCATAAACACAATGTTATCACACACAAGAAGGTTCCTAATAATACCATAAAGTTAACTCAGATCTAGTCTATGTTCAAATTTATGCAATTGTCTCAAAAATATTTTATAGCTGTTTTGCTGTTGCTGTTATAGCCAGAACCGCATCCAAGTTCTTGCATTGCACTGATCTCATCACAGTTTGGGTCCGTTCACTTGTATATGTCACACATTTTGGATTTTTCTGACTTTTCCTTTGAGGAAGTTTCTTTTCGCTTCTTCCCCTTTCCCACACAGTCCTGACTTCCTACACCTAAAGAGGGCCACTCTTGGAAGGATCCCTAAATCACTGCTTTCTTCTGTGTGGGATCTTCCATTCAACAGATGTTTTTTTAGATTATTTACCCCCCATGCACTAAATGGTAATGAATGACTCTAGGTCTGGATGTTATGGTTAGGCAAACTACAATAAGTTAAAATTTGATTTGGCTGTGATAGAAAACCCAAACAGCAGTAGCTGAAGCAAGCGGATAGTCATGCATTCTCTCTCTCTTCCTCCTGCCCTCCTTCATTATGTAACCCTGATATAGGTCTCCTCTATCTTGTTGCTCCAGCTCTGAGTCTGAGCTGACTGTTCCAACTCAAGCCACCATGTCTCCCTTTCAGCCAGCAGGAGGGAGGAAAGGGAAGGAAAAGAGCATGCTCCCTACTGACACATCCTGAAGGTACACATACCATTTCCACTCACATCTCATTGGCCATAATTAAGTTATATGGCCACATCTAGCTTCAAGGAAGGTCAAGAAATGTAGCTAAAATAAGGAGTTTGGTTGCTACAGAAGGGAAGAAGAGACTAAGGGGACATCCACCAGCCTTGGCCAAGTCTATTAATAGGCAGGTAGTCAAGAGGGTCACTGAGAAGTCATTACTGGGGAACAAAAAAAAGGGGCCTCTTCAGGCATTGAAAATGGCATGGCTTACTGTTCAAAAAGATAAGAATGGACCATAGTCTTAGAAAAAGGGGAACTGAGAATAAAGACAAGCAGATTAAATACTTTACAGAACCTCAAAAAAACACTGAATTTATTTCTTTGGGTTTTTATGAAGGTAGAAGTCCCATAGTGAAGCAAATGTAAGTGGCCTATCATTTTAAAATAATCTATAATAATCTATTGGGTTATCCCAATTACTTGACTTTATGGAAATGTCACTGAAATATGTTACCAGCATTTCATTCACTTGTTTTCCCATTCTAAACAAATATCAAGTGCCAGGCACTGAGTTGGGTCAGAGGATATAATAGTGAGTGAAACAGAACAATGGTCCAGCCTACATAGCGTTTAAGATGGATCCTGATCAACTATTCATACAAACAAATCTAAATCTGTAATAATAAGTGATAGGGGAAATATGGCATAAAGATAAAAGCGGTATTTGCCCTAGGCCAGACAGTCAAAGAAAACGTTCTGAGAGGAGGTGATGCTTGGGCTTCGGTTTGAAGAAGAGGTACAGGGAACTAGGTCGGGGGAGAGAGGATGCTGGCTAATAGGGGGGCCGAATGTTCTTGAGTGGAGGGGGAACTGTGCAAGCCACAGTAGCAGAATGTAACAACACAAGACTTGAGACAAAGTGTGAAATGGTACTATGGCTGGCTACCTTTCTTGTAAGCAAGACAGGAAATAAGGAACTATGCCTATATCTGTTTATTTGCACAAACACACACCCGCACACACATATGTGGGAAACCAGAAGAATAATGACATTGGTTACCTACAGTGAGTCAGTAGGAATGGAGTGGAAAGAATAGGATGTAGGGCATATGGGAGTAGGAGAGATGTGGGGGAGCGATAGGTCTCGGAGTATGACTTTTTATGTAGTTCTGACTTTAGAGCCATGCTTAGTAGTACATACTCTAAAAGTAATAATTTAAATTATAATTATAATGATATATGATTATATGGTTATAATTTAAATTTAGTAATTTAAATCAGCCAGGATGCTGGGGAGAACCCCAAAAGAAATACAAACGGTAACTATGAACCTAACTGAATGCAAATGAACTACAAATCACAAACTAATTACAATGAACAATATAACCAATTGAAGCGGATGAGGAGGAAAAGAACGAAGTCACTTTGGAACACAGTATTTTAACTATACATACTAAGATTAAATTATATTTGTTTAGCAATTGTGAAACTATGAGTATGCGAGGATTGAACAAATAAGTAAAATAAAGAAAGTGGGACTTTCTTTATTTTTGGATAAACACTGTGACACTGGCCTGCAATCAGAAGTATCGGTATGAATTCATGGTCATTCACATGTGGGGTGGGGAGAAACAAGCATGCACGTGGGCAGGTCGGTGCCTGCATATACCTCCTAGCTCCGTCTGCAGAGACACCCTAGAAGCACTGAGGCCCCAGCAGTAAAAGAATACTTGGTGCTCAGATCTTGGGTTCTAAATACTATTCTCCACTAAAAGGAATTGGGGTTCCTTGAATTCCTGGGCTGGATCAAGACAAATACAAGTTGTGCCTGGAGACCCCCTGTGATGCCAGAAAGTAAAGAAGTGCCTGAAAAGTCAGAGAGGCATGAGAGGCCACGGGAAAGCTTCCCAATGGCCAAATATGGAACAACCTGAGTAATGAAAAATGATAGCAGTGGGTTGTAACCCATAGAAGATAATGTCCATGAGTCTAGTCTAATAAAAAAAATTAAATAAATGAGTAAATGAGGGAGAAGGGACAGTTCTTCCTTTCAGAATTCCATTAATGTGTGAAAAGAAAGACGAGAATTACCACTAGACAAACACCGCAGTCATTATTGTTTCAAGCAATAACCATCGATGGATGATAAAACTCGTGGGCAAGAGTCTGAAAGCCACAGCACTTACATATTCTCACAGTATCTTACTATAAGGTAGTTATTCAGTATAAAGGGGAAAATATCGTAACTTACAGTGAAGAAATCTGGTTGACCTCACCTTAGCCATGTGACTAAACTTAGCATCCCTAGTAACAAGCGATACCGACATCACAGAGTCTCCTGACAAAATGCACCGAGAAGGGCACAACATTACTTCTGTGGTGTTCTTGCCAAAAAGGTGTTACCCTAATTTGTGAAGAAAAATAAGAAAAAAAAAAAAATCCAAATTGAGGTGCATTTAAAACAAATGTCCAGTGCTTTGTTGAAGTCACGAATGACAAAGACAGAATGAGGAACTGTCCCAAGTTAAAGGACACTAAGACATGACAACTTAATGCAATGTGGGATCTTGCTTCCCTCTAAAAAAAACACTGGTGGGATAATTAATAAAACTTGAATGAGGGGCATCTGGGTGGCTCAGTGGGTTAAGCCTCTGCCTTCGGCTCAGGTCATGATCTCAGGGTCCTGGGATTGAGCCCCGCATCGGGTTCTCTGCTCAGCGGGGAGCCTGCTTCCCTCTCTTTCTGCCTGCCTCTCTGACAACTTGTGACCTCTCTCTCTCTCTCTCTCTCTGTCAAATAAATAAATAAAATCTTAAAAAAAAACTTAAATCAGGTTTGTAGATTATCAAAGTTAATTTTCTGGGTTTTATCATTGTATTGTGGTCAAAGGTAACATTTGGGAAGCTGAATGAAGGGTATATGGGAACCCTTTGGATTACTTTTGGCACTTTTTTTGTGAGTCTGAAATTATTTTATAATTATTTTTAAATGTAAAGTTTAATATAATGCAAAAGAACTATGATAAACTCTTCTGTTACTAAGATCCAGCATACTTGGGGCACCTGGGTGGCTCAGTCGGTTAAGTGTCCAGCTCTTGATTTCTGCTCAGGTCATGATCTCAGGGTGGCTGGGATCCAGCCCTCCATCAGTCTCAGTGCTCAGCGCTGAGTCTGCTTGTCCCTCTGCCTCTGCTCCTCACCGTGCTTGCACACACTTTCTCTGTATAGCTCTAAAATAAATAAATAAGATCTTTAAAAAATAATCCAGCATACTTGTCAAAAATAAATGATGAAACTTGAGAAGTAGGGAAGGTCAGATCATGTCAGGACTCGGTAGCCATGTTAAGGGATTTAGGACTTTAACCTTCAGCAATGAGAAACGACTGAAGGGTCGTTTTAAGAAGTGGTTGGGAGTGGGTCAGTTTATCAGTGAGGGTCCCAACGGGAAGCAGATGGCCCACCTGTAATAAGATAATTTCAGGCAGATTTATTTACAGGAGACTATAAAAGTATGGGTATAGGGAACCATCCAATTAAAGCCAACAGGGGGGTGGGTAGAGTAAGAAAAGGGAACTCAGGGTGACAACCAGTGGTTAGTCAAAGAGGGTAAAGTCATGGAAATAAGAGAACATTTAAAGGAGGGAGGTAATTAACAGTGTCAATGAATGAGATTAGAGCTGAAAAATGGTCTTTGGGTATAGTCACGTGGTCAATCTGTGACTTTGGCGAGAATGGTCTCAATGAAACAGTCATGGAGAGGGGCCCACCAGAGTGAGAGAGAAGGACAAAATGGAGACAACCCTTTTGATAGGTTTGGCTGTGGGTGGAGGGGAAACGTAGGACACACGTCGTTCTCTACGATATCTTTAAGATATCGATGTATCTCTAAGATAATTTCCAATTATCCACTGTGAAATCAGGTGGAACAGTGGGAACGCCTTTAACAAATTCTCCAAAGCAATACAACTACAAAGAATGGCTCTTCATGGGTCTTATGCTTATCTATAAAATGACTCAGTTAACAAACCATAATCAAACAAAAATGTTCAGCCGTAGTGCCCAAACAGCACCTGTTTTCCAAATCCAAACATGTTGATCAAAAAAATAGAGAGTTTCTTAATGTCACAAGTTGCAATGATATTGACATTTTCATTTGAGAGCACTTAGGCATGATTTAGGGGAAAGAAAATGTGATAGCATTTCTAGTGCCTCAAGTATACATCTAGACATAAAAGTTTTTTAAGATTTTGTTCATTTGACAGACAGAGAGAGCATAAGCAGAGGGAATGGCAAGGAGAAAGAGAAACAGGCTCCCCACTGAGCAGGGAGCCTGACCTGGGGCTCCATCCCAGGGTCCTGGTATCATGACCTGAACCGGATGCAGACGCTCAACCCACTTAGCCACCCAGGTGCTCCATAAAATAAAAGATTTAAAGACAATTCTTTTGTGATGCTTTATCTTCAGGAAAAATATAGAACACACAAACACAGCAATGTTTTATACTCCTGGATGGCACTGATTTTCCCCAGAACATAGCAACTTTGGGAAAAAATCAACATTTTCGTAACAACTGCAATTGCTTTTTATTCTAGTCTCTTAACCAAGCTAGTTTCTAGAATCCTGCTTCCAGAAGGCTCCTCCAGGTTCCTAGGGGGGCTTTGCATGTTTGTGCTGGGTGCTGGATCCTACTGTTCCTTGCAAAAGTTTTGGGGAAAGCTATACCCCTTGATCTCTCTCGTCATCACCTGCCTTGCCAGTGACCCTTCCTACCATCATTCATAGCTACTGCTAAGTGCTGAAAGTTTTGCTCTCCTAATGCTTGTAGTCCTTTAAGCCAACCTTAAATGGTCTAGCACTTTTTAGAATTACAGACCCACTGAGAAATCTGACTTCCTTCATGACCACAAAAAGGTGGTCAAGGTCAGTGCCCAGCTTCCCATGGTTGTTCCCCTCACCCCAAATTAAGATTGCCTGCAAATTCACCTTCTTGCTCTCTGAGCCTTGTTCTTTTTTGTTCTAACTCAGGTTTACATTCGTTTGCTGGACCACTAGTCATAAAGTCTCCATCATTATTTCTTGCAGGGCAGTCTCATGAACCTGGAGTTCCTGAGGGAAGGTTTGCAGATGAAACTCCCCAGCATAGCCCTACTTGCTACATTACCGCTTTTCAAAAGCTGTTATTTCTCAGAATTAAAAGTTTTCGGTTGGGGAATCCTCATTCCACAAGTACACACTTAAAACAATTTGTAGTATCTTTTTGAACCTATTTCTCCTGAAATTTGGTTGAAATT
>ML106617.1:0-10470 GCA_003697995.1 Taxidea taxus jeffersonii | reverse complement strand
GCCTGAAAGATCAAATTAGACTACACATGGAGGCATGAAATTTTCATCTCTTCATTCCATTGGAAGTCAAGTGAAACACAGAAGTAGTTATTACTAAATCACCCTGAAATTACAGCACTTAAGAATGTATTTTTAATAACTGAAAGTGTTTTTTTTTTCTCTAAAATAAATGCACTTGTTTGAGGGGCTACTTTTTAGCCAATTCCACTGCATTTGTTCTTAGATTACGTTTTTATATCAACACTTTATTTTTTTAACAGACAGAATGAGGAAGCTTTGTTTTGGTAATAAAACTACTAGAATTCAGACTAAGAGTCTAACTTTTAAATGGAGGCCAATGGACGCTCCTAATCAGCACCCTAATCCCACAATAGCAACTGAAGTTATAATTCCTCTCTTAATTCTTTAAATTTCAGTTTCCTCCCCTGAAATGCTGCTGAGAACAAGTACATGACAAACTAAGGCGGCTGGGAAGCGTTTGCCTGCAGAGCTAACTCTAACAGACACTGACAAAGGAAAAAGCTGACCTTCAACCTGGGTTGCATGTATTTAATCCGTGTTTGTTTGTCACACTGGGTCAGCGGCCTCTATGAATGTCGTTATAGAGTGCATCTGGACTTTCAGAAGAAGCCAGGGACTCACATACTTCAAGAAGCATAAAAATATATTTCAAGTCAGCCCCTTCAATTATAAAAATGTTAGCCGAAGAAGAAATTTCCATAACTGAATTTTTAATTGAGTTTAAAAAAGTCCTTTCTACTTAAAAAAAAAAAAAGTCACAATAAAACATTTATGGAACTGTATAGAAGTATGCCCGACATTATCCAAACTTCTTGATTTTAATATCTGAATCCAAATGCAGCATATATTTAACAATCCATTTGCTTTCCAACAAACTAAAATTTAAAGGAAAAAATACATTTTATCTTCCCAAATATAAGTGGAATAAAACTATATTTGGTTTTCGTAAGTCAGAAGCATAACTGCCTTTAGCTAAAACTCGATAAAGAACATAGATAATGCAGATTCCTCTAAATGAAAACCCGTTTCAGCATATGTATATGTGCACACACGCTGGATGAATATATATAGTCTGTCAAGTTAAGTCAAATATGCATACCCTATTTATAAAACAAAGGCTGAGGAATTTAAATGCCTAGATTACACAATACCTTGCCAAAGGTTTTTATCCACAGAAACATCCCTTGAAAGTGGCCATTAGGTGAAACAACAAAACTTTTATCCAAGGTTTTAGCCCTTTTTGTTGACTTTCTTTTCTTCACGATCCACTCAAAAAAGACAAAGTGTGTATTTTCACATATGTAAACATCAGACTTTCAAGCCATATTATACATAGTCCCTCAAAGCCATTCATTTCTTCAGCTCTTCCTGCACAGCTGGGTTGGTGGAGTCTTTATCACGGAGCTCCTCTGTTTCCCCCCTGAAAACAAACCCAGCAGGCACGGGGGGCTCCTGTCCCATGGATTTCACAGCATGAGCTGCATAGTTCAGGCTGGTATTTTCACTCCAATGCCAGTAACCTGAGAAGGGGTTGTAGAGCATTCCTGCCACAGTGTGAACTGACAGACCGTCTGAAAAAAGCAGACGAAAGAGTAGATTTTGTAAGTAATTACTTTCCAAATGCCAAGACTCTAATGCGACTCTATATTTATTTATTTTTTTTAAAAGATTTTATTTATTTATTTGACAGACAGAGATTACACAAGTAGGCAGAGAGTCAGGCAGAGAGGGGAGGGGAGAAGCAGGCTCCCTGCTAAGCAGAGAGCCCGATGCGGGACTCGATCCCAGGACTCTGGGATCACGACCTGAGCCGAAGGCAGCGGCTTAACCCACTGAGCCACCCAGGCGCCCGCAACTCTATATTTAAAAAAGGATTCCTGACCCAGGGCACCTGGGTGGCTCAGTCATTAGGTGTCTGCCTTTGGCTCAGGTCATGATCCTAGGTTCCTGGGATGGAGCCCCATATCAGGCTCCCTGCTCAGCGGGAAGCCTGCTTCTTCCTCTCCCACCGCCCCCCCTTGTGTTCTCTCTCGCTGTGTCTCCCTCTGCCAAATAAATAAATAAAATCTTAAAAAAAAAAAATTCTGACTCAGGAAAAAAACACTGTGTAACCAAGTACATATCATTCTTTACTTCAGCACAGAACAGAAACTCTAAATCAAATTGCTTGGGTTCAAATCGCAACCTGGCACCTACTAGATGGTGATCAGAGTCAAGTCACTTAACCTTTCTGAATCTCAATGTTCACGTACAGAACATACAGTCCTAGAGTTGTTAGAATTAGATGAGATATGCGTATAAAGTAACACAATGCTTGGAATTTGGTAAGTACTCAGTAAACATAGCTTTTATTAGAAAATATCTGCCCCCCCAAAAATATTTAAATCTGAAAAAATAAATATTTAAACCTGAAAAAATTTAAATCTGAAAAAAAAAGAGACTATCTGCCAACAAGTGATCATTCCTATAAAGCATCTTACAGTACTTTTTCCTACTCTGTTTTCAGCAATATCACTTGCAGAAATCTTCAGAAATTCCTCCATCGCCTTGGATTGATACTATTTCAATACTTCAAATCAAGTTTATGGATATACTGTGACGTGAAAAAAAGCCTGAGACATGCATTTAAGTACTCAGCAGGAGTACCAAACATCAACTAAATGCTATGACCTGACAGGAATTCACCACATAAATCAAGAGCTCACAACGTGTGAAGCAGAGGCAGGCACTGCAGGGAGTACAAAAAGGACACAGTCTGGCCTCCACAGAGCCGACAGACCAGGAAGGGGCTTAAAAACACCAAAAGAACCGTAATACAAGATGTGCTCTACATAGCATAAAATACATAAAAAGTGACAAGGAAGTTCAAAGTGTACCTGAGTACAGAGGAATCAGAACAAATAATATGTAGGATAAGCTGATACAAGCAGGGCCTCAACAGGACAACTGGGGATGTGTAAGTGACATTTGCACCTCCTCCTTAAGCAAATGAGGGCTAAGCAGGCAAACAGTACTCACTGATTGTCTGTGATTTGCCTGGCCCTGGGTTAGGTGCCACAGGTGAGAGAGAGAAGTGGTATCGAATACCCACACTTAACTTCAAGGAGTTTATAATCTAGTTGAGAGATGAAGCCAACATCCAGAGAATAGTAGCCCATTTAATTAAGTTCCAGGTTGTGTGATTAATGATGATAGATACATTAAAAGTTCAGTAAGGCCGTGAAAACTGGAAACATTCTTAATACTTACTTGATTCCAGAATGCTCTCTAGCTTTTCGGGTGAAACAAATTTCTCCCATGTATGAGTACCTTTTGGTACAATACCTGCAATTTGCTCTGAAAAGACAATTCCCAAAGCATAAGACAGCTGTGTTTTGTTGATTGTAGTAATGAATAAAGAACCACCAGGCTAAAAGAAAACATACAGATAGAAGTACCATTTTAGATGTTAGGAGTATCAGTTAGGTAAAGGCTTGGCTTCCCCCACCCTCCTCCTTCCTTCCAAATAATTTAAGTGCAATTAAGATACATGAATATAAATAAAGTATACTTTACCAAAATAGTTTTTTTTTTCCTTTTGGGAAATTCATTACTAAAGGCAGTCTACTACAGGGGCACCTGGGTGGCTCAGTTGTTAAGCGTCTGCCTTTGGCTCAGGTCATGAGGTCATTGGTCCCCGGGTGCTGGGATCAAGCCCCACAATAAAATCTTAAAAAAAAAAGTCTACTACAGATGTACTCACTGGGTTTATGCAACAGAGCTTAGAACTGTTAAACTCATACTACTGTGACATATGATAAACTTGCTTTTGCACATATCATATACTTCATAATAAAAATATAGAAATGGCATTGGGCTACTCCTCCCTTAGTACATGTCCACATTTCCAATCTGATGTGTGTTGACGCTGTTTTCTCTCTGGGTGCGAGTCTGTCTAACTCGTTCTGTGCAGCACACAGTGCCACATCTTGTGCCAATCAGTGCTGTCTGACAAAACCATTAATGGTTGCGGTTTGAATGTTTTTTTATTTTGTTTTGATTTCATTAGTATAAACAATATGAAGGGATCAAGATAAGCACTTACATGAATACAAACCATCGGTGGGCCTATTCATTTATTTATTTATTTATTGAAAAAGATTTTACTTATTTATTTGACAGAGAGCGAGCGAGCTACAGAGGGAACACAAGAAAGAGGAGTGGGAGTAGAAGCAGCAGGCTGCCTACTCGATCCCAGGACCCTGAGACCATGACCTGAGCTGAAGGCAGATGCTTTTTTTTTTTTTAAGATTTTATTTATTCATTTGACAGACAGAGATGACAAGTAGGCAGAGAGGGGGAAGC
This sequence comes from Taxidea taxus jeffersonii, assembly GCA_003697995.1. Classification (NCBI taxonomy): domain Eukaryota; kingdom Metazoa; phylum Chordata; class Mammalia; order Carnivora; family Mustelidae; genus Taxidea; species Taxidea taxus. The sequence goes on along the minus strand of ML106617.1, from coordinate 6,105 downwards.
AGGCTCCCCGCCGAGCAGAGAGCCGGACTCGGGGCTGGATCCCAAGACCCTGTGATCAGGACCTGAGCCGAAGGCAGAGGCTTTAACCCACTGAGCCACCCAGGCACCTCACTGAAGGCAGATGCTTAACAACTGAGCCACCCAGGTGCCCCTTGTGAGACTATTTAGTCTGCGATGTCTTTTTTTTTAAGATTTATTTATTTGAGAAAGAGTGCACACGCACGAGCACTAGCACCAGTTGGGGGAAAGGTAAAGAGGAAGAGAGACAGAGAATTTTCCAGTAGATTCCCCAAAGTGCGGAGCCAGTCCTGGAGCCTCATCTCATGACCCTGACTCAAGCGGAAACCAAGAGCTGGACAACGCAATAAACTGAGCCACCCCAGATGCCCCTAGTCTGCCATTTTTTGGTGTCTACATTCATGTTTTTTCCTATATTTACTCCCACATATGGCAAAGATTAATATCTCCTCCCTCTTCTACATATTCTCATCGGCCTGATGGGAATAGTAAGAATCAGTTACAGGGTGCCTGGGTGGCTCAGTGGGTTAAAGCCTCTGCCTTCGGCTCTGGTCATGATCCCAGGGTCCTGGGATTGGGCCCCACATCTGGCTCTCTGCTCAGTGGGGAGCCTGCTTCCTCCTCTCTCCCTCCGCCTGCCTCTCTGCCTACTTGTGATCTCTGTCAAATAAATAAATAAAATCTTTTTTTTAAAAAAAGAATCAGTTACATGTCAATTATATCTCAATAGAGCTTGGGAAAAAAATCACTTATAACTATCTCATCTATGTCCTACAAAATTTAAGGAAACAGTGGTGAGCAATGGTCATTTTCTTAATAGGCTTTCCATCAATGCAAAAATTAGTTTCAAGTTCCACAATAGCACACACATTCCTAATATGTGTAAAATAACCTCCATTCATACATACTGACAAACAACACAAAAAGTAAAAATTAAGGAGTTTTGCTTGGCAAATAGAAGATAAGCCTAATAAAACTCATTTAAAAGGAAACACCAAGACACTGTTACAGACTTAAGGAGACTTAGGAGACATGACAACTAAATCCAATGTAGAATCCAGGGTTGGATCCTGAACAGAAAAATGACATTAGTGGAAACACTGATGAAATTTAACCAGGTCTGTAGTGTAGTTAATAGCATAATGTCAATGTTAATTTCTCAGTTTTAAGAAATGTACAATGGGTTACATACAGGGCTAGGACTATGAGGAGGCAAGTGAGATGCCTAAGGAACAAAACTGAAGGAAACACTCACTTTCCAGACTGTGTAAATGCACGGTTGGCACCTAAGCCTGAGTGTCTCCTTCAGGTTTGTGCCCTACATGCCTCATTTGCCTCACCCTAGTTCCTATCCTTACTATGTGAAATGTTAACAATAGGAGAAACTGGGGGAAGGACAGGTGGGAACATTCTGTACTATCTTTGTAATCTTCTCTAAAACTAAACTTATGTAAAGAGAAAAAGTATTTCTTTTTTTTTTTTAAGACTCCATTTATGTATTTGACAGAAAGAGAGATCACAAATAGGCAGAGAAGCAGGCAGAGGGGGAGGGGGAAGCAGAGAGCCAGATGCGGGGCTTGATCCCAGGACCCTGAGATCATGACCTGAACCAAAGGCAGAGGCTTAACCCACTGAGCCACCCAAGCACCCCAGAAAAAGTATTTCTAAAAAGCTCTATTTCGGTAAGGGCTAAACATTTCATCCTTCTAGCTCTTGACCTTAGAGTGTTACCTCTACATTAATAACAGAGTCAATATAGTAATAACGATAACAACAATACTTTAGGAGATTCATTTTTTTTTAAAAATTGGAACCACTTTCAGAGGACTAAGTCTCTAATATAATGGGAAGAACGAAACTTGAAATCAAAAGATGTGACCCTAAGCCCCACTTAAGTGCCTCGTGAACTTTGACATAAAGACCAAGTGACCTCTGGATTCTTGGGGAAGACGGTAGAGTTGGAGCTCACCATGGACACACCAAGGCAACAACTACATGTAATTTTTGGCTGAATGAAGACTGGCAGAAAAGCTCTACCACAGGTGAAGACATAAAGAAAACGCCACATGGAGAAAGGTAGGAGGGGCAGAGATGGGGCACGAAACCAAACTCCTGACACAGCAACCTATGATTGGGAGGGCTATCACAGGCACAGAAGTCTACCTTGAGGAGCCAGGGGCTCAAGCCTCATCTTGGGCCCCCCCTAGTCCCAGGGACCTACACTGGGAAGATGAGCTCATACTGCCTGGCTTTGAAATTCAGAGGGGTTTAACTTTTCAGAGAGCCAGAAGGCTACCGGATACCAAGACTCTGCTCTTAAAGGGCAAGCACAATACCTCATTCAGGCTGACACCCAGCACAGAGAAAGCAGTTTGAAAAGTGCCAGGGTTTTACATGGAGATTTACTGACTTACTTTAGGGCACGTGTTGGAAAGTCAGGGATCTGTAGGAGCTTTCTTCAGCCATGGAAATACTGGAAGACATCACTTTTCTTGTCCTTCTTCAACCTAGTTGGGTCATATTTGTGGGAACTAGTTCTGACATTCTCCACCTATCTTGCTAACACCACTCACCCTGTCCTGGCACCCTGTCCTGTAGATCTACCTGCCCTGGAAAGTGCCCCTTTAAAGCAACTCCTGCCACACCCAGGAGGCAGCGTTGGTCAGGATCAGTAGTTCCCCAAAGCAACTACTGCCCACCACACCTAGTGGCAGCCCCAGCCAGGACTGGGGCCTCTCCAGAGCAACTCCTTCCTTGGAGAGGGATGGGCAGCCCCACACACCAGCGTGTGGGCAGCAACTGCAGCTGAGCCACTCTGACAGCATGGCTGGGAACCAGCCCCATACACCCGTATACCTGCAGAAGTCACTGTAGGGCTGAAGGTCAGCCCTGCCTACCAGTGCGTGCCCAGTCACAACAGGAGGACACACACAGCCCATACAGGGGACAATGGCAGAATGTCTGATTCTGGTGACTGGGAAGATGGCACTCTAGGGCTCCACATGATGTCTCCTGACACAAGGCCACTACTTTTAAGACTAAGATACGTAGCTGACATACATGGAAACAAACACAGAAAATGGGGAGATAGAGGAATATGTTCCAAACAAAAGAACAAGCTAAAACTTTAGCAAAAAAAACAAAAAAACTAAACAAAATGGAAATAAGCAATCTACCTGATAAGGAGCTCAAAGTAATGGTAATAAAGATGCTCACCAGATTTGAGAAAAGTGGATGAACTCAGTGAGAGTTCAAATCAAGAAAGAGACAGAAAATATAAAGAAGAACGAATAGGACATGAAGAATACAATAATCAAAATGAAAAGTACACAAGGGAATCAACAGCAGATTAGAAGATGCGGAAGAATAGGTCAGCAATCGGGAACACAGGGTAGTAGAAAACACCTAAGTTGAAGAGAGGAGAGGGGAGGGCAGATTCTAACACATATTCCACTCACATCAGGTTAAGTCATCCAGACAGAAAATCAATAAGGAAATAGTTGCTTTGATTGACATATTAGACCAGATAGACTTAACCGGGAGATACAGAACATTTACATAAAAACAGCGGAAAACACATTCAAGTACACATGGAATATTCTTCAGGATGGATCTTGTTAGGCCACAAAACAAGAATTAATAATTTGTTTTAAGATTCTGTTTATTTATTTGAGAAAGAGATCATAAATGCACAAGCCAGGGCTGGGGGGAGGGGCAGGAGGAGAGGGAGAAGCAGACTTCCTCCTGAGCAGAGAGCCCCACACGGGGCTTGATCCCAGGACCCTTGAGATCATTACTTTAGCCAAAGGCAGATGCTTAACAGATGAAACCACCCAAGTGCCCTAAGAATCAATACATTTAAGAATACTGAATTTAAGAATACTGAAATCATATCAAACATCTTTTCTGACCACAACAGAATGAAACTAAAAATCAATTACAAGAAAAAAAACTGGAAAAAATACAAACATGTGGAGGCAAAATAACATGCAACTAAACAACCAATGGGTCAACAAAGAAATCAGAGCAAATTAAAAGATACCTGGAGACATGTGAAAATGGACACACAATGGTTCAAAACCTTCCGCATGTAGCAAAAGCAGTTCTAAGAGGGAAGTTTATGACAACGGCTTACCTCAAAGAAGCAAGAAAAATTTCAAACAAGACAAGCTAATCATACACCTAAAGGAAACAGGAAAAGAATAAACAAAGCCTAAACTCAGTAGAAGGAGGAAAATAATAAATATCAGACCAGAAATAAATTAAATAGAGACTAAGAAACAATAGAAAAAATCAATGAAATTACAGGTAGTTCTTTGAAAAGACAATATTGATAAACCTTTACCCAGACTCACCAAGAAAAAAAGAGGGCCCAAATAAATGAAGGAGGGAAAGTTATAACCAGTAACACAGAAATAGAAAGGACTATAAAAAACCACTAAGAAAAATTAAATGCCAACAAATTGGACAACCTAGTAGAAATGGATCAATACTAGAAGCGCACAATATTCTAAGACTGAATCGGGAAGAAACAGAAAATCTGAACATTATCAATTATTGGTAACAACTGAATCGGTAATCATAAAACCCCCAATAGGGGTACCTGGGTGGCTCAGTGGGTGAAGCCTCTGCCTTGGGCTCAGGTCATGACCTCAGGGTCCTGAGGGTCCCACATTGGGCTCTCTGCTCAGCAGGGAGCCTGTTTCCCCTCTCTCTGCCTACTTGTGATCTCTCTCTCTCTCTGTGTCAAATAAATAAATAAATAAATAATCTAAAAAACAAAACAAAACAAAATCTCAATAAACAAAGGTCCAGGATCAGATGGCTTTATAGATGAATTCTACCAAATATTTAAAAATTTAAAACCTATCTTTTTCAAACTATCCCCAAAGTAGAAAAGGAATAAATGTTTCCAAATTCCTTGAAAAGGGGCAGCATTACCCTGATACCAAAACCAGAAAAAACACTGCAAGAAAATTATAAACCAATATCCCAATAACTAAATTCAAGAATACTTTAAAAGGACCATTTACCAGGATCAAGTGGCATTTATTTAAGGGATGCAAGAATAGTTCAGTACCTGCAAATGAACAAACGTGATATAAGACATTAATGAGATGAAGGACAAAAATCATATGACCATCTCAATAGATTCAGGAAAACTATTTGACAAAATGCAGCATCTGTTCATGATAAAAACTCTCAACAAAGTGGGTAAAGAGGGAAATAGCTCAATAATAAAGGCCGTGTATGAAAAACCCACAGCTAACATCATACTCAATGGTGGAAAGCTAAAAACTTTTCCTCTAAGATCAGGAACAAAATAAATTCAGTAAAGGTACAGGATACAAAATTACCATCCAGAAATCTGTTGCATTTCTATACACTAATAATGAGCTAGCAGAAAGAGAAATTAAGAAAATAACTCCCATTTACAATCATATCAACAAGAAGAATTAAACACCTAGGATTAAAGTTAGTCAAGGAGGTGAAAGACCTAAACTCTGAAAACTATAAGACATTGATGAAAGAAACTGAGGATGACACAAATAAATGGAAAGACATACCATGCTTAATGGATGGGAAGAATACTGTTAAAATGCCTACATTACCCAAAGGAACCTACAGAGTCAATGCAATCTCTAACACATTGCAATAGTATTTGTTACAGAACTAGAAGAAATAATTCTAAAATTTGTATGGAACCCCAAAAGACCCCAAATCTTGAGAAAGAATTAATTTGGGAGTATCACAATCCAAGATTTCAAACTGTACTACAAACTACAGTAATTAAAACAGTGTGGTACAGGTACAAAAACAGATCAATAGAACAGAAAAGGAAAGCCCAAAAATAAACCCACACTTACATGGTCAATTAATCTACAACAGAGGAGGCAAGATATACAATGGAAAATGGTGTTGGGAAAATTAGACAACTACATGTAAAAGAATGAATCTGGACCACTTTCTTACACCATATATAAAAATAAACTCAAAATGGATTAAAGACCTAAATCTAAGACCTGAAACCATAAACATCCTAAAAGAAAACATAGGCAGCAATCCCCTGGGCACCAGCCACAGCAA
>ML106616.1:12447-22912 GCA_003697995.1 Taxidea taxus jeffersonii | reverse complement strand
TATTTCATTTAATCCTCACTGTGGCCTAGAAGCTATGTATCATCAGCCAAACATTTCAGGCAAGGTTATCTGCCTCAGAGTGCATAGCAAGGCAGGAATCGTACCCAGGCATGTCTAACTCTAAAATGTCTACCTTCTTTCCAGGACACTACACATCTACTCAAGGTGAAAGAGAAGATGATCAAGAAAAGGATAACCACATTCTTTTAGGTAAGGCTGAAAATCATATCACACAAAATTATGTGGGTTAAAAAAATTTTTTTTGCATGCTGATAGTGAATTAATTGGAGTACCTTCCAAATCAGTCCAAGTGCTAGTTTCAGTTGTTTTCCTAGTACTGCAGATAAGAAACATTTTGCACCAGCTTTGCAATTTTTTTCTAAAGATTTTATTCATTTATTTGATAGACAGAGATCACAAGTAGGCAGAGAGGCAGAGAGAGAGAGGAGGAAGCAGGCTGTCCGCAGAGCAGAGAGGCCCATGCGGGGCTCGATCCCACGACCCCGGGATCATGACCCGAGCTGAAGGCAGCGGCTTTAACCCGCTGAGCCACCCAGGCGCCCCCCAGCTTTGCAATTTTAAGTGACAAATTACTTACATTCAAATATACATTCTCAGGGCACTAAAACACTAATAAAGAGATGTGAATGTCTAACATTGATTTTTCAAAAATAGTGATCAACCCATTAGCTAACGTTTGTAGATATAAGGGAAACCGAAGCAATATGAAGAATTTCGTTATTACAGGGAGGGGAGCGCTACTCAAATTCCTCTCCTCAGGTAAGCCCAGGGAATTCACATTTAGAATCCTGCCCTCCACAGACCTAGGGAAGCATTCTGGTCAAACAAGCCTGTGCGGCTCCCTCCCAAAAAAGGGTGATTTCACTGAGGTGAGGAGCTTGCTGGAGCTTGTTCTGGGGACCCTGGTGTCCAGTGGAGATGTGGTTGGGGAAGAAACTAGCCCTGTAGAAAGAATGCAACAGGATAGGTGTCTCTGCCTGAGAGGCACCTTGGCAGGGGTGAGTGCTGCTGCAGGGGGGAGTGCTGCTCCAGGCAGCTGCACCAGTTCTCTCCATGTGCCCTGAGACATGTGCAACCCTGGTTCCAAGAAATGGGCTCTGGAACCACTGGATAAATCCAGCTAACAAAGTGAGGCCTGTCTCACATGGTTTTCCCAAACAATGTGCCATGCTGAGAGGGACTTTGGGATTAAGAAGAAAACCATGGTCCCACGATAGAGTCACTTATGCCAGGCTGAGCTACCACACTGGGTCTTAATACTAACCCAATTGCCGTTTTCAACCTCCTTCAGAAATGTGGTCTTGGGTGGTCAGTCAGGAATTTTCTGGTCAGCACCAATGGGGTAATCTGTCACATGCTTCCTCTCGATACCCCTCCCCCAAAGGAAGAGGAGGTTATCCACTAAGGAAGACCTCCCTGTCCTGCCCACTAAGAAAAGGTGACTTGGCCTGGAACTATCCTTTTCTTTTGTTAAGAATTTCCTTGCCTCACCCTCCTTCCTGTAAAAACCTTCCATTTTGTCTAACTCCTCAGAACTCCCTTCTACTTGCTAGATGGGGTGCATCATGAATGGCTTAATAAAGCCAATTGGATCTTCAGATTTACTCAGCCGGATTTTTTTTTTTTTTATAGATTTTATTTATTTATTTGTTAGAGAGACAGAGAGAGAGAGAGCGAGCACAGGCAGACAGAGAGGCAGGCAGAGGCAGAGGGAGAAGCAGGCTCCCTGCCGAGCAAGGAGCCCAATGCGGGACTCGATCCCAGGACGCTGGGATCATGACCTGAGCCAAAGACAGCCGCTTAACCAACTGAGCCACCCAGGTGTCCCACTCAGCCGGATTTTTGTTCTTTAACAGGATCTGTGACAAGAGAGGCTAATGTGGAGACTGGGATGTAGGGAGGACGTGAGGGAAGCTGAGACGATAAAGCCCCCTAGTAGTGCTCCTCACTCAAATGCTTTCAGAGGCCATGGCCCAGTGGATAACCTAGAGATCTGCAAAGGGCCTAGTTGGAGCAGCCATTTTGCCATTCAGGAATGTAGGCTCAGCAAGGCCAGTTCTTCAAATTTTCATGAGAAGCTACACATTAAAATTGTTTTAAATGTGAAATGTACTGGTTTTAAAATATTTACAACTAAATTAAAATTTTAAAGTTTTGAGAGAGTCAAAGAAAATAGTCCACAGGTCAAACTGCCCCCAACCTTCCTTCTCCCATTTGCAAGCTTTGGTGTAAGACAGCTATTTGGGACTCTGGAGGGAAAGGGCCACCTCATTCCCTCTTAGAGATAACAATTTTATTGGCCTGGGATAGGCCCCAAGCATTAGATTACCTTCCTGTGAAGTCTAGCTTGAACCCTACTGAGTAAGTGATATGAAGTGACTGGATACGAGGTACCACTGGGCCATAGGTTTCCCTGGCTGCCTCTTCTCCTACATTCTCCTTACACAAGGTTATCTGTAGAGTTAAAACATCAAAAATTCTCTCTATCTGCATTTCTCCAACTTAAATGTGTGTAAGAATCACTCAGGAGCTTATTAATAACATGGAGGTTACTAAACCCCACTGAGGGAGATTCTGATTCAGTAAATGGATTCTGAAATTTGCTCTTAACACCCACCTTGGTTTACTGTAACACAGATGGTCTGGAGACCACACTTTAGAAACACTGACTCATCATGGATGCTGTGACTGGCACATCTGTTATTTCAGCTCTAGCTTCTTGCCTAAATTCTAGATCTGTGGTTATAACCACCTTCTGTAGGGAAAGCTCTACCATCTTTACCTGGATATCCCAAACTTATCATTGTCTGAATCCAAAGTGTTGTCCTTCAAAGCCTGCACACAGACTTCTATTTTTTATTTCACTGGAACACATCATCATCCACTTAATTGCCCAAGCCAGAAATCTGCATTTGCACCTATGGTGGGTGGGGACTAACTTGGAGAATGTAGCAGGTACCAGCACGCCTTACTAAATAGCTGCTTTTCTAGCCAAGTCTTTCCAGGTCTGTCTAGTTATTTTACCTTAGCTTTCTAGCTGGAATCCGGTTCTTCTGGGACAAACCAGTAATAACAACAGCCTTATTTATTGAGATTGACTGTATGTCAGGCACTCTTCTAAGTGTTTCCCATGCTTTAGATCAATTTTTTGTGCAGCCCTTGAATTCCCTGTTATGTTTTGGCAGCTCAGTAGCCCCTAAAGCTAGATCTCTTCCCTGTATTTCCATTTGCCGCTGGGGCCTCTGCTTCAGAATCAATAATGCCATCTTCCAGCAATAAAACCACCCATCTCACTGCAGACCCCAGGGTCTAGGGTCCCTGCTATTGTTTTCTGCTCATGATTCCAGGAATATTTATGGTTGCCCAATTTGGAATCACATACAACATGTCTCCTTAGCTATGGTAGATAAGGTTACTGCCTACTCTCAAACAATAGGGTGCTAGAAGGGCATTTGGCAACTGTCTAGTCCAATTTCCTTGCTTTATAGACTTGGAAACTGAGGTCTAGCACCATAAAGTAATTGGTTAAAGGTAAGGGAAGACTGAGAGTTAGAACTGGGGGTCAAATCTGAGTGTTTTGTGTTCAAGTCTAATGCTGGAATGCAAGCCCCATACTAGTGGAGTGACATGACCCTGGGATTTTGGTCCGTGTATTTCCTGTACGTGCCTGCACCTAGAATAGTGAGTGCCGAGGACGTAGTAACTATGAATGGCTACACACGGATGCATCAGTCTGGGGCTGGTTGGCAATTCAATGACCAGAATACCCTTTGACATAAAGAACTGAGGTCATATCATAGGACGATAATGTTGAATGCAATACATGTACTATTTAGAACCTATAGCAGAAATACAGTGGAGGCAATAGATGAAAGGTTGTGACAGCGAGAGCTAACTTCATTATTCTGCCCAAATGTCCCATGAAAGAGGCTCACCTTGGCCACTCTTTCTAAAAATTTGACCCATTTTTTTTTGATGCTGTAATTCTACTTACTTTTCTTAAACCTCTCACCGTCTCAAATTCTATCATTATGCATTTTGTGTTTACCATCTGTATACTCACTAGAATGATTTTTGTGGGAGCAGGGACTTTGTGTTTTTCATCACAATAAGGCCAGTACTTGGAAGTGTCTGACCCAGGAGAACTTCCTGAAAATGATGGTTTGCCTTTTGGAATGGAAGCTTTAATAACAGGCAACATCCTGGCATTCAGAGCCCTGATGAACCCCCACAAAGGAAAACAAGATAAGCACCCAGGGCAAGGCTGGAGTCTGGATGTGAGAGGTTTGGATAATACCACTTGAGGGGATATTTACCAAAAATATTCTTTATTGTTAAGTAAATGACTTCTCCACTGTATTTTGACCCCATATCAAAGGAATAACCCACTACCGTAAGTAAAATTATAACATTTAGACAGGGGATACTTTCTTATTTATGAATATAAATGGAGTAGATTGAACTGTATCCCCCCCCAAAATTCTTGTCCACCCAGAACTTCAGAATTTGATCTCATTTGGAAATAGGGTCTTTGTAGATATAACTAGGTAAGGATCTTGAGATGAAATCATCCTGGATATGGGGTGCATCCTAACTCTGATGACTGGTGTCTTTGTAAGAGAAGGGAGATGGAAATTTGGACACACAGAGACATGGACGAGAAGATAATGTGAAGGTGGAGGAAGAGATAAGAGTGAGGCATCTTTAAGCTGAGAACACCAGGAGCCACCAGAAGCTGGAAGAGGTAAGGAAGTCTTCTCTCCCAGAGCCCTTGGAGCGTAGCCCTGCTGGCCCAGGGATTTCACATTTCTGACCCCCCAGAACTGTGAGAAAATACATTTCTGTTGTTGTAAGCTACTGTTTGTGGCAATTTGTTATGGTAGCCTAAGAAACGAATATAGGGAGTATCGGAGATATTTGCTTCTTTGTGGATAAGAGGGTAGTCCACTAGTCCACAATATAAAGAAGTTAAGGATTGTAACACCTAACACCTATGAGTGCTAACTTGGAGCACATGACGCTGTCTGTGAAACTCTGTTTTCTGAATGACATCCTAAAACTCAGAGGAGTGGGCCAGGCAGGCCTCCAAGCTGAGCAGCTACAGGGGAGAGGGGGACCCAGACACTGAAAGAAAGCATTCCAAGCCCCTTATTTCTTCCTAAGAACCGGGAAGTGGAAGGTGGGGGGACTTGCTCCTTCTAACCCATGAGGGAGGCCGGGGAACAGTCCTTCCAGTCTGTGGATGGAGGGGTGACTGTTTCTCATTTCATGGCTACATGAAAACACAACCGTTCTCTTCAAATACAACAGGAAATCATTTTCATTTCTTATAATTTAAAATTCCTGGTGCCAAGTATTTCTCTGACCTTTCCTTTCCTTCTGCTTAACCTGTCTCACTGCCTTTCCCCACCTCCCACCCCCCACTCCTTACTGCTAAAAGGGCTGGAATTTAGAAGAACCTTCTCAACAACTTGGCTTTCCCTACTTCCCCAAATGACATACTTGACTGGCCCCTACCGCCGGCTCCTGCAAAGGAACCTTAGTATTTCTGCCCCTCCCCACCTCAGCTTCTTCTCTTCAGCCCTTCTCCCTGCTTTCTCTGCTACCCTCTTCCCTGTCTTTTTCTCCTGCTTCAGCTTTTAGTTGTTGCAAACCTTCCAGATAAGGAGCACTCTTCTGGGCTATCACATTTGCCTGGAATTTCTCCTTTCTCTGTTTGCTGCTTGTCTAAATTCTCCTTATCCTTCAGTGTCTGTCTCAAGCTTCTTCCATCTGGTCTTCTCCAGTGACTCCTGAGGACAGTTTTATTTCTCCTTTACACATTTCTATAGCTCTTATGGTCAGTAAAATGCATTTGGCCCCAATCATATGTCCCTTATTTTACTATTTATGGTGATTAGAAGCCCTTTCTTGTCTTCTCATTTAGATCATGAGTTTCCTGAGGAAGCAGACACACTGTATTTGTCTTTGAAACCTCAGCACCTTGCAGTGCTTTGATGGTCTAGTTGCTTTGGATATGTTTATTGATTGGGCAGCGTATTGGGTACTTTTAAATGAAATCAGGAGCTCCGGAAGCCAGTATATTTTTGTGTTCCCTCAAATCAAGCCTCCTCCCTTTCGGCTGGGTGTATCAAACCAGTCTAAGTGAGTTTGTTGGAAACAGCTTGAAGAAGGAAAAAGACCATTTGTTTTAGGAGAAACCAAGCAGGCAGAAAGGAAAGGTCGTTTGAAACTGCCCAGAGGCAAATTTGCCATTTAAAACCAGCAGTCACATTCCTGTGGATGAAATCATCACTAGTTTCAAGCAATCACTCCTCCCTGGGACTGAGGCACTGGTCAGTTTTTAGGGTCTCTGTGTAAGAATGCATTGTGGGACAGAGGAGAAAGCAAGAAGGAACTGAAGGGAGTGGGCAGTGAAACAGTTGCCCCTCTCTATCATCACGAGGAAGGGCTCTTTGAAGGACTCATATTTATGCAGATTCTTCACGACTGTGCGAATCAGGGGTGATCTTGGCCACAAGCAGGTGAGGGCTCGACTTTTGCTACGACTGCTAGCTCACCCTCTCTTTGCCTGACTTCTTTGCTTTAGAAACTGGACAGGAAAAGCTCTCTGTCCAGCCACTCACAGGATAAAGGGAAGGCTAGGTACACACATGATTTAATTCCCCTAACAGCCTATGAGGCATGCACCACTAATGTACAGAGAGGTTCAGTAATTTGCTTACTGTCTCATTGCCACTAGGTATGTGGCTGAACCAGGAATCCAGGGCTCAGGCTCTAACATTCCAAGCAGTAGACATGCAATGAGCACCTTTTCCCAAGAAAAATCCAGGACATGTGGACTAAAATATATTAGTGGAACTGGACATTTACAATTAGGATTATTGAGGAAAATACTGGCAGTCAAGTCACTGGTCTTCAAATACCAGAAAGTAATTATGTTCAAATTTCTATTCTTGCATCCTCAACAATAAGGAAATTATGCTGTTTATATTTGGAATGTGCAATTAGCATCATCCCGATTGACCTATTGGAAGTTAAAAATAACTTTGCTTAGAGTCCACCAAATCACTGATGAAAGTGCTTCCTAATAGACTTGGTAGAGATTACTGATGCTTCTGGCTATTCCTTCCTTTTGCCATTTAGAGAAGGATACAGTTTGATCATAATCATCATTTTCCCCAATTTTTGAAATGTGCATTGTGATCATAATCATCATTTTCCCCAATTTTTGAAATGTGCATTGAGCTTATATTTTTCTTTTTCAAAAACACAAAGAATAACTGTATTACTAACCTACTGGGATACGTGAGATGAACACATATCATCTCATGTGGTTACTTCTGATTTCTGCATGTTGGTGTCGGATTTTATAAAGCAATTCTATGTAAACAAGACCCATGTTCAAGCCCATCTGCAGGGCTGACTTTGAACGTGGAGGTGGAGTAGGCAGATGAATGGATAGTGTGATTTGACAGTTTCCTATCATTGTCTTGACACTGTCTGAAGCTGTGGCAAATTTGCTGATCTCCTCTATAGAATAGAAATGGGAAAAAAATTGTTTGGGTTACAGCATGGATGGGTTGAGTGGGAGATTTGGAGTTCTGCCATCTCAATTTCTTCCTGAGGCTTCTATCTATACCATTTCTAACACTGCGGGCTAACACTAGAGAAATGGCTAATTTCTGTGAGTAAGCAATCCCTATCTGTGTACCAGACCAATAGATTTTGGCCCTGAGAAGTTTTCTTAGAACACTAATGGGACGAAAGAATAATTTTTATTGACCACCTATTATGTACTTAAAACTGTATAGGTATCTTATACACATTAGGACATTTAAATCTCCCAACAGGTCTGTGTGGTCATGACTGGGAGGGAAAGAGATGGAGAATGAGGAGCACAATAGCCTAATCCTGAGTGGATCTGTCCTTGAACAGACCAAATGATCTGTGTTGGGCCCCATGTCTACATCCAGATCTAACATCTCACCACTTCAGGGGTGAAGAAAGGGAGATCTAGGGATTCTTACTGAAATGTTATAGGAGCTGTAGCTAGGGTTGTGGTGGAACACAATTCACACAAATAATCCCTGTTCCGGGTCTCCTAACTGTAAAACCCACATCTCTTTCCTGGTACATGGGGAGCTAAACATGGATTAGCAAGTGTTACTGCAGACCTTCTGATCCTTACTCTACCACTCTGGTTGGTTATGAGGTCTTGCATGAACTGGTCAGTCTTCATGCGTCTCTTTCCTCGAAGGTAAACTTGGAAGTGATACTAGTAACAGTTATCTCCCTGGTCTATTGCAGAGATTCAATGTTTGGACACATGGACTGGGACTGGTAGAGGACAAGCCTTCAAAAAGGTGAGCTTTTATTATTACATGTTATGATGACAACGATTAAGTGTAGAGGCTGTTCCCCTGCCTGGTCTATAAATAGGGCTGGACTGGAGATCCTGGTTGCCTCGCAAAGCAAAAGGCACAAGTTTCTTGGTCAGCGGTAAAAAGGGAGCATGGATGTTGAAGAAAAGCTTGGTTATTTCAATATTTTGCCCTGAAGTGGTCCTGGAGAGTTATATTCTTTAAATCTTGAGATGGCTCAACTAAGAACAAAGAATAAGCATTGGTCAAGCTTATTCTAGAAATTATTGTTAAAGAAAGCAAGATCATATGTTAAGAAGACAGGGCTCCAAAGGGAGAGTAAACACCATGTAACTGAGGGCAGGCATTTCAGTTCTGATTAACTTAAGTTCATTCTAGTAGACATCACATAAGCCAACTAATTGTGGGGGGAGCTCTTTTTCTCTCAACTAGACAGAAGAGAAGCTGCTTATTGATTTGTGCCCTTCTAGCTTCTGAAATACACTATGTCTTACAGACTTTCAATGATGGAAAAGGGCCTTCTATTTTTTTTTCTTTTGTTTTTTTGGGGTGGTGGTGGTGGTGGTGGTTAATAAGCCATACACATCAGGATTATGCTGCAAAATTTGTGAAGCTTTAATGTTTTCCAGTTTCAACTGACTGAAGACTCCTTGCTTTAAATGAAGATACAAGGAACATAAAGCACATGGAGCCCAGGTTAGACAGTTACACAGTTCAATAATCCTTTGGAAAATAATTCTGATGATAATTATAAAAACACAATAGATGCTCAGTCTGTGGAATTAGTTTATTATTTCTTGAGCCATTACTATAATTTACTACGCTAGGTCTTGAGGGTGCAGTGGTGAGTAAGCTTTGTCTCTGCCTTCAAAGAGTTCATAGCTTAGTGGGAAAGAAAAAGACACTGCAAAAAAGTACAGCCAATGTAAGGAGTGTCATCGTAAAATGTGCAAAGGGCTAGCAGAGGAAACAGCTCTGTCTGGGAAAGCTTGTGAAAGCTTCACTAAGGAGAATCTCGCCACACTAAAAGTTCCATAAGATGATCACAAACTATGATTGTCCTGTGGGTACCTGTAGTCATTTTTAGAAGCTAGAGCAGATGTCAAAGCTAGTAAGAAGCCTGGCTGTGGTCTCGAAGTTATGCTTGTGGAGATTAGCTACACTGCAGGACTTGGGAGTGGCCCTCTCTGCCCCATCTCAAAATCTGCTGACATCTCAGCTCTTCCTCTTGCTACTCAGGGCATTCCTGAATCATGCTGCCATCCAGGAGAGAGGCTGTTTTTCTCCTCATAAGTTTGCTATTGTAGGCATATAGGGATGATTCCATTTTCCATCTGACAATACCAACTAAGGCTCACTTCCAGTAGCACAGAGATCAGTATACTGGACAGCAGCTTTTAATACATTATAAGCAGCTGGTAAACTGAGGCAGCAGTTGTTATTAGGGGTGGAAGGAAACAAAGGAGACTCTCTCTCTCTCTCTCTCTCACACACACACACACACACACACACACACACACACGACAGAAAAAGGTTACATCAGGAGGACAGGAATTGGTCAAATATGGTCAAAGGTCTTCCTCTACCATGCTGCAGATAAATCATTTCAGCACTACAGAATGCTAGGCTCCTGAGAGTTTCAAGCTTTGAAAATGCTAAAGATTGCACATATGTGTGCTTCTAGTATAAGTGTGCATAAAGGTGTGTATGTATCAGTGTATGCATGTGCTTATATATGTGTGTGTAGGCATATATATACATGTATGTACATATATTTGTCCATTTCTAAGTGTGTATGATGCGTGCTTCTAGATGTGTGTGCAAATGTGAGTATATTTGCGTGTGTGTGTGTTGAAGCCAGGCAGGCTGGAAAGTAAGTGTAAGACTTCTCTCATCCTCGCCGGCGGTCTCTTCCCACCCCACCTCCACATCACCACCAACTGATAAAAGCAGGAAGGATGCTCTGTGACCCGAGACTGCATTAGAAAGTTTGCAGTTCTTTTGAGGCTATTCCACTTGGGAACCTCATTGGTTCCCTGCAGGATGGTGGATTTTATAAG